>VZTG01007483.1:1366083-1428097 GCA_013397845.1 Melanocharis versteri | reverse complement strand
TTTTTTTTTTTTTTGGTGTTGGTTCTTTGGTTGTTGTTGGATTGGTTTTTAGCTCTTAAACAGAGAATCTTTTTCTGCAGGTAAAGGTTAGTGGTACTGGTTAGTTTTAACCAAACACTAGACCCTTTACCTTGGATTGTCAGATTGAATCTCTACATTTACACATGAATTTTCCACCTGTGGTCACTAAATTAAGCGAACAGATTTATGAAAGTGTGGGAGGGTGTCAGTCATTTGTTATTTTGTGAAACCTGCTCACATACCCACTGAATATTGTGTGGCCATGCAAATGAAATAGCATCATTTCACATTTATATTGGGCTCACTTTAGTAAACCCTCAGCACTGTGCACTCTTCCCCTTTAAAGCATAACTCAATTTCATATTAAAGTTAACACTTCAAAACCAGTTTTCTAATTCAGTATGAACACTTCATAATTACATTTTTCTTAAAAGCTGTAATAAACTTTATTTAAGCAAGTGCTTCCCATTTTATTGCCAACCCCAAACATCGTTCATTTGCAAGCACAAAGTGTCCTCTTGACACGATAATGAAAGTGCATTCATACATGTCAGCTGGAGCAATTATGTACTTCAGTTTTATACGCAACAAATATCATTCAGTCTTTTCTGCTGACACTTTCAAACATGACATGCATATTAAAATTAGCACCTACAGTGTGAACGTGGTTCACTTCAACTGCAGATTTGCCAAATCCCCCAGAAATTTGGCCAACGGGACAGAGAATAGGCAAAATCATTTGATAAACAGGCCAACTAATTCCATAATATATTCAAATGAATTTACTGTTCAATTACCTCTGCAGTGCCTAATACAGGAAGAAACAAAGAAAGCCTCAGAAGAGAGCCCTGGGCTGTCTCAAGGTCTGTGAGTGCCTCAAGTGGTCTCACAGTGCCCTGGGCACACGGGGTGAGTCCCTGTCCCTTTCCCTGGAGCACTTCTCTGTTCACTGAGCCACATGGCCCAGTCTCCAGCAGTGCTTGCAGCCCCACCAGAGCAGGCTTGGATGGGAACTATCTGGGAAGGCAGATTACATCCTACTGCCTGGAGCACAGAGATTGCTGGAATAATGCTGATTTATTGAAAAGTGGGGAAAAAGTGATTACTTTAAAATCGGATTTTAAGGGACACTTCTTTTCTCTACACCCCTGAGTGGCATCAAATATATTTCACCCTCAGAATTTACAGGAGAAAATTTGGATTATTTGTTTCCCATTATTTTATTGAACTTTCCAGTTTTTTTCTTTTTTCCAGTGTCTCCAGCGCTAAGGGACCAATCAAAATCCATGGAAAACCACTACTTCCTTGAAGAGGAAAAAGCCCACCTAACTTAATAGAAAGCAAAACTCAACACGCACAACCTGCTTTAAATGGAACTCTCAGCTGCAGCACCAGCTGCCCCAAGGCCCCAGTTTCCACCTGACATTTGACTAATGGTACCTGTGATTTCCTGTTTTCCAGAGCTGTTCTGAGGATCACCCATCATCTACAAAGCACCCCATGAACCTGAAGTGAGATAAAGAGGAGAATTGCTGGTGTTCTGTTCACTCTTGCATGTGGAATGACCGGTCAGGAGCGTGCCTTCTACCAAAATACATTCTTACAGGACAGAATCTAGCAGCAGACAGTAGAACTTGAAACTGCTCATCTCTGCTTCGTCTTGCCCATCCTCTAGACCCAAGCAAAACAAAGTACCCTAATAAATCTCAGTGTCTTGCTTAAAATATCCAGCACAAAATTTCACCGTGACACCTCACCACGGTGAAGCAAGAACGGGTTTATCCTTCATTTCAAGGAACAAAGGGATTCTCTTTGTAACAGATCATGAGGACTGAGAAACTCAACCATTACCAATTATAGATCTGCAATGGTACACAGGGCTCAGGGAGTAAAACATCTTATTGATATAGCAGCTAGGGCTCAAAAGTGTCATAAGAAACAAAGAAAAACTGAAATAATTTATACAGAATTGTGTTACCTGAAGAATAACCGGGTAAATGAAAAAGATAAGCCAAATCCTAATTGACATATATACCAGGGAAAACATAATGCACATTCAAGCAACAGGCTCAGTCGAACTACAGCCCTGCCCTGCCACAGGCACTGGGCTTCAGTCCTAACTGCTCCAGCTCCCACCACTCCCGCTGAGAGTAATGACCCTTAGTTTTATTAATTTTAACTATTTTTCTATTTTAATCTACATTTCCATTGTCACTGGAAGCAAACTGAAAATTGCAATTAGGATGGCAGGTGGAAAATAAAAAAAAAATAGCACTTAAAATTTAATGCCTAATTTCCTCTATGGGAACTCCAGAGGCACAAGTAATGGTTCATTGGAAACAAGTCATTATGCTAAACATCTAAGGACAGAAATAATCCAAGAAGCTCCTGACTTCTTATGAGCTTGTTTACAACAGGATTTGGCTTCGGAATAATTTATAGACTTTAGTTTTGTCTGCAATTACTTCAGTGAGAAAAAAGTTACACCACACATGCACACACACAAATACCCTGCATAAAATAATTGTGCACCTGTCAGGGAATATACTTTATCTTTCTGATTCTATACATCCTAATTTTTTTCAAGTATAACAGGGAGGAAGAAGATGATTGAGACTGCAAAGCAGAATATTAAAAAGAAATCTCCAGTTTTGCTATATTTGCACATCTGTGGGTCAGATATTATCTATGAAATTAGATTTGATTGAACCACCCTGATAGATGCCACACAAACCAGCTTCAACAAGTTAAACCTCTTTACTTTGCTTTTAATTTGGAAAAAAAAGAACCATTGTTAAATTACTAACAGCAACAAATAGAGAGTTTTATGGAATTAAGCTGCTTTGCCAGAAAGTGGCCAAGTCTAAAGTACATAACTGCACTCACTGAGCCATTGATGCTGTACCACAGCACAAACCTAGCAGGGTTCAGGGTCCCAGCTGCAGGGCCATGGGGACCTGCCCTTCCTTGGGTAGGAAATGCAAAGGTCTTGTCCCATCTGAAAGCAGATCACTGCTATCCAAACAGGGATTCCTGTTGTCTCTGTACCCCACGCAGTGCTGAGGGAAGGCATCTCTCACTACAGACATGTGATGAAACAGCAGCTCCCTCCACGTGTTCAATTACATTTGCTGCAGATCATCTGTAGGTTTGCTGTGACATCAACCATATCTCACTATCACTCTTACAGTTCTCAGCTGTCAACCAGAATCATTTTTTCCTGTTAGATGCACACTCAGATCTGACTTATCCACAGCATCATCAGTATATCCCGTGGAAGAAAAGCTTTTAATGGAGTTTTCCAAAATAAGACAAGAAGCAAATCCCAAAAGAAATGAAAGCTCAGTTTTCATGTGTTGTTTTGATTTTCACTTCTGAGTAAATATTTGTAGAACTGCAGACTGGCACATCCAAGCACCAAACTCCCCGGTTTATCAATAGGTCAGCTCTGTGAGCACAGAGCCACAATGCAAGGTCCCTGGGGCTGCCTTTGAAGCGACCTTAACCTGACACAAAGATGACATGAATAGAAGAGAGAAAGAATTTTATCTATTTGAGAGCTCAGAGCTTGAACACTGTTAAAAAAAATAAAAAAGAGCAACCAAACAAAACACCACAAAGCTTGACAGCAGTGCCAAGCTATACTGAGTTATACATAATAGGTTTGGGATTGGAAGCATTTTTCTCCATGGACATAGATTTTTTTCCTAATTTTGTTATTTTCACCATGCTGTAGACTCTTGACAGTACTGTTTTTTCAATTATAGTTGTTTTTCAAACATATTCCTTTCCCTGGCCAACTTACCTGTAGAAGTACAGTCAGGCTAGTAGGAAATCTTAAGTTTTAGTCAATATAGTCTTAATTCATTTGAAAATTTAAAATTAAAAGTATGCTGATTTTTTTAAAAAATAATTTATCTGCAGGCATAAAATAATTGTATTAGACACCCTAATTTAAGTAGGCAGCAAACCTGAGAAGAGTTGTCTTTTTTCCCATACAGATCAACAATTCACAGGATTCAAGGAGTCACTGGCTTTTATAATAAGTGAGATGTGCACTTCAAAACACATTAGAACCTAAAATTACAGTTTAAAAATAACTCAAGATGCCCGAGGGAAATTCCTGCTCATGCACTGTGGGGCATATTTCAGTGAAGGCAGTGAGCCTGGGCTGTGGCAGAGCTGCCCTGCACACGCAGCCCAGGTAGAGCGGGACCAGCCCCCAGCACGGCGCAGCAGCTGCTCTGCTGCACTCACAGTCCTGCTCACGAGACACCGGCTGTGCTCCACGGACAGCAGAAGGCACCTGAGCACAAACCAGACAACTCCAACGCTTCCAGGCTTCACCTAAACTGTGGCCACAGAGACACGCACCATGCTGGAAGATTCTCAGAAATCTTGGTCAAATACTGTCAAATGGAAAATCTCATGGCAGCAGAATTTCTCTCGTCAAGAAAGACAACATGCCCAGGAAAGCTGGCAGAACAGCAGCCATCCCCAAAGCAGTCCAGGCCTGTTGTCACAACTAACTAATAAAGTCAACATAAGATGATTGAAAACACAGGAGAAATAATCCAAAACAAACCTGCTACAAGCAATTCTGCCACTAACATAAGAAAAGCCCATGACATATTTACAGTGCCATATCATAATTGAGCACCAGTGTTTCATTACCGTGAAACAATCTAAAGATAGGAAATGCAGATGAGCCAGAGCAGACTTTCCTTCCACCAAGAAGCCAAGCTGCAATGGACCATGCACAATAAAATTAGAACACTATCTAAATATCTAAATATGGAGTCAGTTGTTCAGATCATTAGCAAAAGCTTCAGAGTTCTCTGCTGAGATGGAACAAGTACTGATAATTATTTTGTTATGCAAACTAATTCCCCTGGGTGTCATCTGTCTGTTAAATTAACGTATTTAGGATTTGAACTAAGGCTGTGATGTAAAATAGAAGACAGACTACAAGGAACTGATACTTAACAGTAACATTAATACAACTTAATTCTATTAATCATGTGAAAGGCTATACAAAACTTTTCACTCCCACATTCAGAAGGGACCAAGCATCCTCACCTCCCCTCAACTGTTTTGTTATCCCTATTTCATTCCAATATAATTTCTTTACATTCCATTGAATGGCATGAAATGCAGGTAAAAGCAGACAGGTCTTTCCAGCTATCCTCTAAGATAGAGGGGTTTTTAAGGTGATTTTCCCCTAAGGAAAACCACAGCTTTCCTTTCCCCCAACCTGTTTTCAAAATCCTTTATTCTCAGCTGAGTAAAAGGCAAAGGATCACTGATCAGAGCAAAACTGCTGCAGTTGTATGAAAGACGCTGATGGTAAAATACGGTTCACTTGTTGAAGTATATTGAGATGGGCCAGCAGGAAATGAGAAACATTCTACCTGTCTGTTTCTTGAATCACTTGGCTCTTCACACAGCTTTCTTCATGGCTTCTTTATTATGTTGTTCTTTTTGCCTTTCTATTCCCCAGTGGAGAGACATTTCTAGGTTCATTTCAGTAATGTCAAAATAATTGAATCAAAACCAAGAACGAAGTATTACAAGAGCTGTGTCTTGACGAATTTATTATTAGAGTAAATGATAAGAGTTCTTAAATTTCCCAATAGACCCCTCAAGTTCAAAAACCAAGCAGAAGGCATACAGAAAAACACACACAATAATATTAATAGTGTCTCCACCTTTCCCAAGTGCTCACTCTTATCATATATAAATCTACACAGAAGGGATCAGAGCAGATGCTTATTGTTTTACATTGTTACCAAGTCAATTATTCTACCCTAAAGCCTGATTTCAACCACTGTAAACCAGAAGTGATTCCACTAAAAGCAACGGGTGCCATGCTCACATAAATCTGTAAAAGGAAAAAGCAGGGCAGGCTCCTGGCCTTGAGAAAGTTCAAGGGGAACCTGCCTAATGGTTCTAAATTCACATTCTTTTATATCACTTGATTTTATAAAAGTTAATGAGAGCCCAACTGCAGATCTTCTGGAAAAAAATAATCATGCAGAAAACAACTTAGGTAATAGTCCAAAATACACTGATAAATTGTTGGTGTTACAAATGACACAAGCAAACCGATTGTCAGCTTCAACAGCTATGAGGAAACAGAGCAATATTTAGGGATATCCCTGTACTTGATTATATTTACTTTTAAAGGCAATAAACCCTGGAAAATTCAAAATGGAAAAGGAGATCCCAAATTCTCAATTATTTGTTAAAAATAGTAAAAGGATAAAACAAGATTCCCTCTGAACTTTAGTGTCACGCATCTGAAGCTTTGCAGAAATTTCTCTGACATGCTCCTGTTCTGAGACAATATAAGCTTACTGTTATGTCAAATGAATTAGTTACACACAGTTAAAACAGACTTTGTCAGAGATCTAAATTTAGGATATTGGCCTGTAGCAGATTTAAGTTGAAATAAATGTGCTATACAATTTTGCCTTTGCATGAAAATTATGGATGAAGAGGCCAAGACATACATAATTCAAATTCTCTTAGATGTTTTTTAGCTGCCTAGAATAGTATTTCTAAGACAGACTGAAAAATGGTGCTTAGAGGATTGGCAAAGACATTGTGTTTTGAAACAAATATGCTCACAATATTTAAAATGAATACTTACAATTTATTTCAAAGTTTGAAGAGGAGAGAGAAATTTTACCTAGTTATTTAACTATTTTTCTGCATATTGGCATATGGATTCAGGACACATGCATGTAACTGCATTTATGTTACCTAATATATTAGCAAGTACCATGCATATTGAACCAGGACATTTTGGGAGAGTTTATACAGGGGTGCAGCAGTGCAGCCTGGCTCCTTGGCTTTAGCAGCCTAAATTGCAGCACATCCCAAGGGAAGCTATACAGCCTAATGGCAGAGTGAAAAATTAAGCTTACGCATTTCTGTGTCTTTTTTTCCTGAGTTCTGTACAACTTCCAGTGCTTTATAGCACATTTTAAAAGAAGAAATGGGAGTAGTAAAAATAAATAAAGGAAAAATGGAATAAACTGCTGGCTGTATTTATGGAAATAGACCATATGAGTGACAGGAAGTCCTAACAGATTCTGTGTTAAGGGAATGGATTCTGTAATTATGGCAGACTCTCACTCCAGGCAGTGAGACATTTGAAATTCAGACACTAGTATGGTGATACCACAAAAAAAAAAAAAAAAAAAAAANGAAGCACAGTTCTAAAACATATTAGGAGATATAGTCCCTCTATAAAGAGAAAAAGATTAACATACTAAACACCAGCAAAACAAGATCTGAAATCCAGCCTGCCTGCAATTCTACCAACCCACATTTAGGCAAGCAAAACATAATCCAGGTCTGGAACAGAGAAGGGGATCCTGGTGTTATATTCCTTGCCTTAAGAAAGGAAACTGAAATAGCTGGTTAAAAAAACCAAACAAGCTTCTCTTCTTAGTTGGATGTATGTTCTTCTACACATGCAGGTACAGAGATGTGCCTGTAATCTGAAAAAATTTAAATTGAACATGAGAACCATGGCTTTTGATAATTGGCTTATCATAAACATGGCTCCGAAATTGTTGATTAAGCTTATAGTCCTTTTATCACTCATGACTTAAAGCTTTTTTTCTTTAATTTCAACCTAATTGTAAATGTATCATTTGGAGACTGAACTCTCTGGTTTGGGGGTTACTGAATTCTGACAGTCCATTTCTCACCAGAACCCAGCACTCATGGCACATCTTGACTTTACCCCTTCTCTTTAATTATAAAATGGTATTTAGCATTGCCTTTTGCAAACCATGATCTTTTGTACATCTCCTTCATAATTATAACAAACTTCCTAGCCCCTCAGCCGACAAGCAACATTACAGGCCTGTCAGGTTGCTGGTGATAATGTCTTATTCTACAATGCCATATGAATAGCTGTCCTTTGAGGATCAGAAATGTACAATATGCACTGCTTCAATGTGTAAAGATAAGATTAAACTACAAGGAAGGCAATTAAATGCTTAGATCACATTAATAAAAGCATTTCCTGTGTTTACCCTGGTGTTATCATTGCCTACAACATTGAGCAGTGTGTTTGTTTTGCTGACTAGAACATGAGCTGAAAACTCAAAAAGGGATTAAGGAACTGTTTTTCAAAGAAGACAGCCCAAACTACTTTTGTTCACTGCCTTTTTATTCTGATGTATTGAAAAACTTTGCACTTCAAGGGACAGATCTCTGTGTAGAAGAAACATCAACTTGCCTACAAACAAATCAACATGCATTAAATTCCTTTGAACTTTGATATTTCTGTTGAAAACTGTGGCTCATTTTATAGCAGTAATGGTTTATTATTTTCTTCATAAAATCATATTAACCTATTAATAAAAATCATATTTATTTACCTTCATTTGACCACCATGTCCTATAACTGACACTGATGGAAATCAGAGCCTCTCCAAGCTTAATAAGTTTCTTTCAGTATTAACATAAGTAAATTTATATAATATGGCACTAGAAATGATGCTATAAGGTATCTGCTCCTGTTTAAATGTAGTGACATTTATGGCTCTTTTTATTTTTGGTTTTAAAAGATTCCTTGGGTCTTTTTGATTGCTGCTATCTGTGATATTAGTCAAGCAGGTTCCAAAGCAAAAGAGGCAATAAATTAGCTGGAAATCTATCTTTGAATTATTTAAAAGTTTGAAGATTTTTGACTTAGTAGTCATGGGCATGTTACCTAGCAATATTTCAGAAAAAAACTGAGAGAGACTAGAAAAAGATAATTCAATGTACTGGAGGGAAAACAATCCATAAGAGCGGCTGAAACCTGAAAGGCTGCACAGTATTGGCAGAGCCACCCAGGCATTACTTTATTGTATGTAAAGATGTGTGGGCAGGAGAGCCATCCCTGCAGAAAGCACCGGGTGCTGCAGAGGAGGCAGAGCTTCCTCTGCACCATGGCAGGACAGACCTGTGGCCACTCAGCCTCGTCCCCCAGCACAGTACTCGCACCAGGGGGAAAAGCTGATGCTTCACAGCCCACCTGGCTCAGGGAAACAAAGGAGCAGCTCCATTATATTGCTTCGGATTGACTAGCACAACAAGCACTACTAACTATCACTCTGCAAATAATACTCAGAATAGTTAATAAGCCACAACTGGCTTGTTTACTAAATGTTTGGGCCTGTAAACTAGTCTCTGAGGGAAATGTGTCCACTGTTTGAGTTATTTAAAGGGAAGATGCATAAAACACAAGAAAACATTCCGCGGGTATAAGCCTATGCTTACAGGAACATCAACTACGTTATCTATTAAGGTTGTTTCATGTCCAGAAGATGAGTCAATTTACATAAAAGTTAAAAATGAGAAGTTACTCATTGTGGTTTTTGTTTCTGCTGAACTGTTAATACTTCTTTACAGCAGAAATAAGATTGGGAGTGGTTTCGGTTTTTAAACACAAAAATGGAAAAAAAATTAGAAAGACTACACCAAATTTCTTTTATATTATGCGGAATGTGGTAAAGGAAAGGCCAAAACATCCCCTTCTTGGAAGGCAATTATTTTGTTTTGGTGGACACCGAAAAGTATCTAACAAATCTATTTAGCGCATATATAAAATACAACTTTATTCAACAGGAGAGAGAATGGAACATGATGTTGTGAAACACACAGGCATAATGATGACACATTACAGAAACACCTGCCTATTAAGATCTAGAACTTACGTGAAAGAATTCCTCTTTGTTGTGAGGATAAACAAAATATAAATATAATATATTTTTATCACACAATATAATTAAATCTTCAACATGCCCTATGAAGCTATCAGCATACTTACTTGGAAGCTGGTAACATTTTAAAGTCAGAGTTCTGCCTGGCTTGCTCATTTTCTATGCTTAATGCAAGCTGTATTTTTTTTCCTTTTTCTTTCCTTAGAATCAGGGCAAAACATCTCCTAAGCAGTCACCTACTGACAAGCAATTACATCCAATTGCGTAATAGCAAAGAGCTGGAAGTCTATTCCTCCATGAAAAGAAAGATTTTAAATTGTTGGTTTTGTTGCAAGGCTTTTAATGTGTTGCATATAAATCCATATATGCAATTACAGTCACAGTGCGGCCACATGATAACTTCATTAAAAATTTGATTAAAGGAATTAAAACAATCAAGTTTTACACTGAGATACTGCAAGGAATGCTTTCATCAAATCTCCATTTCATGTGTCAGCAACCTTAGTTAGCACCAGAGCTCTGCCAAGGCCATGCCGTTCTGTAACACACTGACAGCCTCTCCATCAAAATTAGGATTTTCAAACTCTGTTAAGAATCAGCTTCATTTCCATGTTAAGGCAGTGAGATTTCTTTGGCGAGCTTTGCACATGTGGATATTCCTCTAGTGAAGATAATACTTTATCTTCCAGAGACCAGGATTGCTAATGTGCTTCTTGTGAGAATGGAGAGGGTAAACAACCAAACCACCTCTGAATCGGTATTTTGCTTCTGTCCAACTCTTGTTCAGTTTACTCATAAAAAACAGGTTCTCACAGTTGCCAGCGAAACAAAACAATACCTGATACCTACTGGAGAATCACTGTCTGTCCAGCCTGTTCTGTCAGCGGAGGTCGTTCAGAATCATTAAGTGCCCCATAGTGAACAGAGCAAATATAATTCCTTGCTTTGATCACAGGCAAAGAGTGGCATAATGACCTACATCAACAGCTGGCATTGCCTGTCAATAGCTGCTAGTGGCTTTAACCTGCTTTGTTACTGGTATCAGATGTAATATCTCTGTTCTATACACAGAGAAGTCCTGGAATTTCTTCATCAGTCATAAATGGAGGTAAGCCTGACCTGTGGGTTATCAGAGAAAGCAGCCTTATTTTCCTTCTGCCACAAGCTTTGTGTAATCTTAACCCCCTCTTCCAAAATTGAAGGACCATATTTCAGGTATTTGTATTTCAACTTGCATCATCATACAGTGAGGGCAAGACCTGTACCTGTGGTACCTAAAATCAGTTTCAGAAGCAGTAAGAGCTCACTGCCTGGGACTTTTGTTGAGAGTAAGTTAATTTCCTGCAGTTTGCTCAAGAAGCCTAAATACTTAGTGAAGCTTAGATAGGGTCAAATTAAAATCCGAATATTTCTATCATGCAATGTAGTGTCTATACTCCCACACCTCCCTTTGGAGATCAGCTTTTTGTCCCTCAGTTTCTCAAATGCTTTTAAAAAGTCATTCCTAATTTTTTCCCTTTTTCTTTTTTTTCTTTTTTTTTTCTTTTTTTTTTTTAAAGGGAGTAATTTAGCTTCTTCCATTTTCATTTGAAGATAAACTTCCAAACGAAAATTGATAGCAGGGCTTGTAAAACTGCCAAGATACGCTTTCCTGAAAAATGTTGCTTATTCATGGTTTCTCTCTCTCCCTGTTAACTTAGGATACTTATTCAAGTTTGGAGGATGGAGGTTAACAAATAATCTTTAGTTGCTCTCCTAAGCATTTAAAGGTCACTTGAGAGTGTCTGATTGGAATGATTGTAACTGAGATTAGTCTTCAGCTGATGAGAAATAAAATGAAAAGGGCAAGTTGTTCAGGAATATAAAGGAGACGTGTCAGAGAGTACTTGCCTTGTTTCTGCATAAAGCAGCACATACTCTCCTAAGCACTGGTGTAGTGAATCCCTGATAATTATTATAGTAAACAATAGCTTTTAGATCAATTCTGTTCTCATTCATAATCTACATTCAAGATCAGGGTTTGTTCTGCTCCTTTTAAAAGCACTTTCTTTAGAAATTTTAGAAATAGATGCACATAGAGACCTCTTGAAAAGAAAAATATCTATGAGTAATTCCAGTCAGCGAGTTGGAAATTTCCTACCATGAGGATAAGAATGCACATCATGTAACATATGACTACATTTATATATTATAGAGCCTGAACAACTGACTTGTTAATTTTGCTCTTGCTTCCATTCTTTGTGGGGCAGCAAATGTTCTGTCAGCCATAATCTTGAGAAAAATTGTAACTGATGGGTTCATTTTCATTTATGCCTAAGGAATTTTCACATAATTGTAAGCTGGAAAATATTAGATAATTAACATTGGTGATAAAATTGCATTCTACTGATTACCCTGTTCCACGTATATGCTTAATTGTCAACATTGCAATAGCTTTAACTGCAAATAGACATTGTCCATTAGCCAACCAGACTGCTCGGTGAGAAAAACACAGACATTTTAGCTGTTATTTGGTGGATGAGAAGAGCATAATTATCATTTAAATAGGCAGTTTTACTTTTCTTTTCCACTCAGAAACCCCCCTAAAAATACTTGTGTTCAATATTTGGGGACAAAGAAACAACATTGTTTACAATAACCCTGATACTGAAGTCTCCTAATGCACTGTCCATCCAGAAAAGCCACAGTGTTTTGCAAAGATAAAAAAGAAATATATTCATTTCCATTTTTGGAAAGGAGGAAACAAACACACAGAGGAGAAACAATTCACCGTGTGGCTGACAGGGTATATCCTGAGTTAGTGAACAAACCTTACAACAGAGAGCTGAAATAGAGAGTACACAGAGTTCTCGGATCCACATGGAAAAAAATTTCCGACATAGATCACATTCATTTAAAGCAGAATAGGGAGATAGAGGTCCCTCTAATGCACTGTTCCCTCTGCCTTGCATCCCCGTTACTAACGCCAAAGAAAACACAGGATTTATAGACCTCCCTGTGATCCCTTTGTTTGCAAGTTTTCCGATTGAACTTGACATCCTTTTCTTCAAAAAGGTGGGTGAAAGTAAAGTGAATCTTTCGGTAGAGGGGCTGACAAAAGAACTCCATTTTTGGTGCATGTTTCTACGGGCTCTCCCTTTGGTCAGTCTAACAGTGTCTGATTTTTGATGGCACTTCTACCTCAAATCTCAGAAGGCTGTTTTGATGCCAATGACCAAAAAGTTCCAGCAGGATCTGAACAAGCCTCCCAAGTGCAAAGCATTTTCACCCCAGTGCATTCAGTCCTACTCCCTCCACAGGTTCCATTTAATGACAGAATTATATTCCAAGCTATTGAGCATTTGTGTTCACTCAGTCTAGTGTTTCAGCCTGCTCTATCTATCACCAGGGTTATTTCCCTGGATGGCTGTTTCATATTTTATTAGAAATGACAGCTCTATTATTAACAAGAAAAAAAATATAGCATGAAAGAAAAATAGAAGTACTAGCTCTAAGATCCAGGTGCTGAAGGATGTGAAACTTTTATCTGGTGACGCATAGGAAATGGCTGGATCTGTAAAGTATTTTCTACTTGAATGGTTTATTAAAACTGACACCAGTACAACAATTACTACCAATTATTTTGTCAGTGTCTATTCCATTCAAAGTGAGAAAGTTAGTAGCAGTAAAAAATACATAAAACCTTAAAGTGGCTGAAGACCATTTTACTAGGGGTCACTTCATTGCTCAAGAATTTGGTAAGCATGGAGGAAGAATTTTCTCTCCAGATTACTGGTTCAAACCAATACCTGATATAATCACAGAAATAAATCCCAGCAGGTATTTTATGGTAGCCTGTATAGGTTTCTAACTATATGATCCACTGGTTAATAAAGCCTTTGGTGCCAGAAGTTACATTTCATGCTCAGGTCAAGCCTGTTAAGTCTATTAAGGTCTCAGTTGCCTCCTGTATGGACCACCAGGGCCCAGAAGAAATTACAAAAGCTACTGGCCTGGGGCTACTTCTGTGTTCAATACACATCTCACAGATATATGAATCTGAGAGCAGTGCTGGCCCTGCAGGGGAGGCGTGAAAAAAAGCAAAGCCACTTCAACTTTGAACCAAACATAGAGTAAAAAGTTACCTTATTTTGATATAGAGGAACTTGAAGTAATACATTTTTACAACTCTCATTTCCAGGATTTAAAGCCAGAAAGATCCATAAGATCATATTGACCTTGTGCGTTTCACAGACCATTACATTTCACCCAGTTATTCCTGCACTGGGCCAAATAACTTGTATGTGATTAAAGCATTATTTTCAATCTTAACTTCACAAACACCAATGGAGAATCCACCACACCCCAGAGCTTCAGTTGTATGTTCCAGTAGTTAATAGCCCCCTCTGCTATATATATTTCATATTTAACATCCAACTTGAAACTGTCTAGTTTCAGCTCTCAAGCACTTATTGTTTCACCATTTTCTGCTGGATTAAAATAAATTTTTACTCACAAAGAAATTACGTAATGTAACTAAGGTATCTCAGGACTAAATCTGTAATGGGAGAGTGGTTTCTCTATTCCTCAAAGGGTTTTAACTGAGGAAAAAAAGACATGTTACAATAACAATTGAATACCACCAAACCTGAGCACATTCTCTAATCCTGTTTAGAAAAAGTCATTCTTTTTGCCTCCCTACCTAAAAATGGTCACAATGGAACAATCTTGAATTATTTCCATTCTGAAAAAAGCAGGCAAAGATTACATTACACACAGAGGAGTGAAGGAAATGAAACAGAAACAAGCAAACCCAGGAACAAAAGGGAAAAAAGCCTGAGAATCATTTTTAAGGACAGAGCTTGAGAAGGACATTAAAGTAAGGCCACAATCTCATTAGCATTCAAAACTTCTGGTCGCTCTTGTGAATGTCCTCAAGACTCAAGAACAAACAGGATTTTGAAGGCACACAATCAGAGCACAGATGTTTGCCTTGACCACAAAGCAACCACCCTGTGACATACTAATATTTTTAAATGCCTCTGACACCCATCAAAGATACAATTTAATGAGTCCAGACTGTATATTTATAAATATTATCATCTGAAAATTTTCATTAAAGATGATAAACAATGGAAACTTCTTTCAAAGGAGAGAATCAGAACTTGAGAAATGTATTCTTATAAAATGAAACATCGACAAGAACTTAAAAAGCCTTAGAAAGCTATGTGGCATTCTTGAAAAATAAACCTAAATTCTAGGATACAGGACTGTTGGGATCGGATTGTTGTCACATCTAAAGCCAACAATTTTAATTAAATGACTGTGGGAGCATTGTTTTGATCATCCTCCCACCTATTTAGAATCACGACCACCAACCCACAAACTGCAAGTTAAATAAAAAAGAGTAATAGCAGGTAGAGCATGACAATGCAACATCTAAACATAAACAGAGTTTCCAAAGACGTAAATATATCCTTACAAAACCGAGGACAAGTTAACAGAGACTAGCAGTTGCTCAATACATCCAGAATTTCAAAACCTGCCTAAACACATATTTTCAAGTGAATATTACACTAAAACAAGTCATTCCTACTCAGCAATGCAAACGTTGGCAGGGCAGCAAACCTATCCACTTTTTTAACTCACATCAGCATTTCCTTCTTCCCTTTATTTCAAAGTCTGCATTTGTACCATCACAGTCCTTCAGTGAATAGTTTGATGCAACACCAAGTATTGTTACTGCCATTCAAAGCCAGAAGCTCCCCACTGTACACCAACTGATAAATATTATCGAGAGCTGCAAACACCTGTATTCATTTGCATCACAACAGCAGCACATTTATCTAAAGAGAAAATGATAATTTGGGGTTGAAGGGCAGAATGACAATATAATTATTAAACCTTTTGGAATCTTTTCCAGGTTTCCTTAATCCTGTGCCATTATACATATATGTCTTTATTTTAGATTTGAACTACACTTGGAACTCTGCCACCGTTCTGTTAAAATGAGTCTTCTGAAGCAAATGGTGATGGCAGAAGAGTTTATTGCTGATGAATGTCCGAGAACCGATTCTCCCAGCGGGTGCAGTTCGGAGCACTTCCGAGATATTCTTGTGCACATTAGGATTTCTCAGGCCTGAAAGTTCAATGCAAAAAGAAGTGGTATGTTCTCATGGCTCAACCCCTAACTTAGTTTGCATATGAATAAGAGTCGTCCTTTGGAAATTTGCAGCAAGAGTCTAGTGACTAATGTATGCGGAGGAAATTGAAAGCACTGACTCCTGTAGATCAGGATTTCAATAGCATTTTTAAAAGACTTCAGCTAACAAAATCGAACCACATAGGCAGTTGGTAAAAGCAGCATTAGTCCAAGTTGCTGGTGTGCATAATTAGGAAATCCTACATGTGCTGTGTATGCCAGGCATCCTGGAGCAGCCTCAGCCCTTGGCAGGCCTTGCAGTCTTTCCGGAGGATACAAACCACCGAGTATTTAAAAGCATTCATTAACCTAAAGTGTCTCATTTATTAGTTGCTCAACTCAGGACATCTTATAACTAATTTCCAGAAGCACCTTAGACCTTATCTCTTGACTGATAGTAAATAATTGCTTGTGACAGTGATTACAAAACCTCTGATCTGCTCTGAATTCCCACAAAGGTGCTATTCAGTGCCACCTTCTCTGGGAAGTCTGAGGAAGATTTTGTGCTGGGTATTAAGGCTTGATCTACATAACTTCTTGGAGGACAAAAATCTTTCTTAGGAATGCAACCCCTTAGGTCGTGAACAGAAGTGTTATTTCAAACTTGCCTTCAATTTGCAAGCAGAACAACTTTCTAATTTACTTCAGGTTAGGTCAACCAATTTATCAAACAGATTAAAGTCCCTACGTCTGCTAAATCACTTTTGTGGAAACTCGTTATGGAGCAGAAGCACAAAGATTTGCAGGCAGTTTTGAAGAGGCAGCAGAGAGCAGTGATGATCAGCCAAGTGCAGCAACTTTCTTCTCCACGTAGCAGTTTGAGAGCACCACTGAAGATGGTCTGAGCTAAAGAAACTGGCACTGATCATGGCAGATTCAGGCGCTTTCCCAGTCTGTGCTGTGAAAACAAACGTATTCAACCACTTCAGGCAGACCCAGGGAAAGATGCATGACTGCAGCCTAATGGAAGAATAATTGTATCTGCACATCCTGCCATGATGGATCGAATTTATAACCACCGGACACTGTAATACAATTTCTGCACTGTCCCACTTTTTCTGTGAATACTCACATCTCCCTAGACAAACCTGCCAGAGGACCTTGGCAGAAATGAATCTGAATACTGTCCTGATGAGTTGGAGGAGTTGTTGATATTATTTGGAGGCAAGATGATTTGCAACACTATTTTGAAATATAAGCTTTAATAAAGAAAACAGTAATTGCATGCTTATAATTTCACTGATTACAGAACACAGCTTGCAGCTTTCCAAATTATAGTTTACAGAAATGGTATCCTGAATCTTTTAATCTGTGCTTCTTTCTAAGCATCCATTCACATGTCCCCCCCACAGCAGAATATGAATTTTGCAAAACTGCTTTTATACAATCTGTAATTCTCGAAGAAAAAAGAAAACTATTTTTCTTTAAAAGGCATATTCTCAAGGTAGATGATGCTCTATGGGAGGCTAAGCCAGTTGCAGTCCATCAGAGCCACATACTGTTCTACCATCTTTGATTTAGCCAAGTAAACCTCATCAATCTAACAAGTAGCATCCAAAAATATTTTACAACAGCATAAATTTAGTAATAGTGTTGTCTAATTATAGATTAAGAAGAAACTGGCAAAGAGGTGACTAACTGCACATTTTGCCTCTTCAGTAGTGGAGTTAAAAGCACAGCCAAGGAATCCAACCCATTTCCTTATTCAAAGCATAAAATACAGTCCTGTTCTACAGTTATTTAAAGTACGTTGTTGGTACAAATACTGCTCTTCTACAAATCGATTTGCTTTGTGAAGAGACAAGCTAGTAGTATTAAAAAAAAAAAAAAGCCCATCTTTGTCTTTTATTCAGAACTACAATGTACAAATCAAAGCCAACACTTAGATTCTGACAGTTACATTTTTGTTTGTTTTTAAAATCGCATCCCTTCTCTTGGATGGATGAAAGCCCTTTCCCTGCCTGGAATGACTTTTATCAGGAAATACAGACCAAATATTCCCTGCTTCACTCATAATTTGTGGTAGCCAAATAAATTATAATATGACATAAATCCAAAGAGTTTGCAAAATATGAATGCTTTATAGAAATTCCCTGTCTCTTAAGGTAAAATTTATTTCTTCCTTCTTAGTTTAAATAATTACACTAATTGCAGATATTGCATTTTTCTTCCTTACAGGTCCCAAATCCTACATTTTGGTTTCAAGCAGGCAGTCATCCTCAGGCTCATCACCAACTAAAGACCTTCTGGAGATTAGCAGGAGAGCTTTTACGAAGCACAGCACCAAGAACTTTGTCACCATCTTCTCCTGAAGTAGCAAATGAAACGTCAACATCCCTATTCTCTTCAGCAAGATTTCATCCTAAAATCTGGTTTACCAAAGCTCCCTGAATAACAAAGTCCAATTAAGATTCGATGCTTGTTTCAGCTTTAAGGATCACTCAGTCTCTAGGATCCATTCAATCCCCAGCCTTTCCACTGAGAATCATTTTAGAATTTTCAAATTTCTTTATCATAGTCTCCTAAATATGTCCCCAAAGTACACTCATGACAACATGAAAACCAAACAAGGATAGGATTCTTAATGAAACAATCAAAAAAACCCTCATATATAATGGTAAATTACTCAATCCAAAGTAATAGCACATACCAACATCACAATCAGCACCAACCACAGCCCTCCTACTCCCTGACTTTCCCAGCCCTCTCTTTGTTTCATATGCAGAGACAGAACCACTCCCACCACCCACCTGCTTACCAAAAACACCCTCATTAACTCAGCATCTGTAGCTTGTTGACACAGCTCCTCCTACAACAGCAAGGCAAGTTCTTGTTCCAAACTATCCAGGATTCTTTCTAACTCATTCAGTTATTGGCTCAAGCCAATGACTGAGGAAGAAGAAATATCAGTAGACAGAAAATAAAGAGTAATAAATGGTAAAATACATTTTGAGGGGTAAAAATGAACAAAATGAGAGCTTTGTTTAGAAAGCATCAAAAAAGTTATGTTATTAGGAATTTTTTTTGCAGGATTACTTTTGGACTGAAGCACCAAAAAGATTCGTAGTAAAAGGATCAGCCAAAAACACGTGTGGTCATTTCTGTGATGCAGAGCAGTTATCTCATAACAGAAAAATGGACTGAATGGTTTCGCACATCTTCTACGATATTGAAGTAACGTCGAACATTAACTTGGTTTCAACCTGCACCTCCTTCTGTTGGCACAATCTCAAAACGAAATACAAGCACAAGCTCCATTTCTGGGGAGATGTAACAGAAGCACTGCTGTACCCTCTGCTCATGTCATGGACATGGGTTCATCCAGCTCTCAGGGTCTACAGATCATTCCTATTAGTGCTACTGAGTGTTAGAAGCACCTCTGGATGAGCAAGTAGCTCTTTCATTTCTATTAGTCTGTGAGACTTTTTCATTAATCAATTATCTAAACAGAGATGTACACAAATATTTTAATAAGTTATTTTATAGTTCTACATTTATGTTAAATAATAAATGGCTCATTATGTGCTAATGCACAATAGTAATCTGTTTGTGGCTAGTAATGAATTGTATCTATGGAATTTCAAACAATATCTACTTACAAGTAAATAATTAAATCAGCAAAAGAAACTTAGAGCTAATATACTGAGACACTACTCCGTGCTTTAGATGAATCCTTTAGGCCATGCAATACAATCAGAATTAGAAATACAGTACTGCCAAATGCACTGCTCTGCCCCAAGCCCCATGGCTGGAATCCAGCCTGACAAGCACAAAGCAGGGGCACAGCTGGAAACAGCCCCTGGACAAACCCCTCGTCTGGCTTTTGCCCTGAATCAGATAATTTGTCCCCAAAAGGCCAGAATTTCTCATTGCATTACACCAGAAGAGTTCTTAACACAGAAATGCCCCCTAAAATTAGAAATATCAAGCAGTATTTACTGGACTGACATTACAGCTGTTCAAAGTCTTCTGTTGTGAGGGCAACCCTGATCCCACTGCTAAACAGGTCTTTTGAATTCCATTCCCAGAATACCGAGAGAAACAACATCTCATGCAGCATCATCTGACAACCATAGGTTTTATTATTTGTTTTATTTATTTTATATTCTTGGACTTCTCAACTGTGGTATTTTTTTCCATTTCCTCGTATTTAAAATTCACCTTCTTTGTAAACAGGGTTGTGGCAGGCAGGCATCTCTGTGTTTGGGGTTCTAAACAGGAATATCTGAAGCCCTGACAAGAAATGTCCAGCTCATCACAGCAGCAAAATACGGCTAGAAAATTTCTAGATTATATTCATCTCATCTTAACACTGCAATATAGTCCAGTGTTTCTGCAGGAGAGGAAACTGCAGCTGCTGAATCATATGCCCTGCAGTCTCCTTGCTCCAGGACTGTGCTCACCTGGCTGACATTGGGATGATCCTGGAGGACTGAAAAGCGAAAATGGAGAACAATCTTAGCAGGACCACTGCTGGCAATGGGGTCACAGGATAGAGCTACAGCCAGGACAGCAAACACAGAAAGGTGAAATGATAGGATTAGCTGTGCAGGAGTTCTGGAGTCCTGTCCCACGATGTGCAGCTAGGCTGCAATGAGGTTTTGAACTGATCAGGTAGAAAAGCAGATGATGAGTGACACAAATACATAAATAGAAAATGTGCAGGGATACAGCTGAGCTCATTGGTGTGAAAGGATATCCTGTTCAAACCTGGACAAGCACCTAATGACTGCTGTGAGCATATTACCTAAAGTACAAGCAGGGGTAGAGAGATCACTTAATCTGATACACTTGAGCAGACACTGCTGTGTTTGTGCACATTCAGACCAGTATGGGCACGAACAGGATTCACACAAACAAGAAACCAAGTGTCACAGGTTTGCCTGGAGTGCAAGCCTTTATTTTTGCTATGTATACGTCCATATAGTATTACCTATATTGTTACTTCCCTACATCCTTTCTTACATCATCACCAAGACAATTTATTACATTACCTTCTACTTCTGGAGGGCTCAACAGTGTCATTTAAATGATGCCGCATTGTTGCAGTTTAGAACTGCCTATGTACTGGATTAATTGCTCACAAAAAGCTCTGTGATTCCCACTGTAATCTATTTGATGTGATATAATAATGAATATGTAATTCTGTAGACACTTCTTACTGTTAGAAGTCTAACTCAAGCTGAATTGATACATTCTAATGGTTTCATGCATGTGTCAGTAGAGCTTAGCCTGAAAAAACATTATTATCTTTATTAACACTTGGTAAGATTTTATGTGCAGGACAGATCTGCTTCAGCATTGGACAATGGGCTCTGAGCTGAAACTCCTCACTAATACATTTGAAGAAGCTATTAAATAAGCCATGCTGGCAGTCTGTGCATTCATCTTCATCAAT
The DNA here is from genome assembly GCA_013397845.1 of Melanocharis versteri. Lineage (NCBI taxonomy): Eukaryota > Metazoa > Chordata > Aves > Passeriformes > Melanocharitidae > Melanocharis > Melanocharis versteri. Next base: position 1,406,769 of record VZTG01007483.1, on the reverse strand, counting down.
TACATTTTTTTCTTTTATAGTATTTTTAGGCTTAGTTTAGTCAATATGACAACACAGAACACACATATAGATGCAACAAAATTAACTGAAGACAAGCCGTTGTGTAAGAAGGATGTCAGTTGACCTAGCTTTAACCCCTCATGCCTTTGAAGACTAAATTAGTTCTGTGAAATTTATTGAAGGCACAGCATCGTAATCATGCTTGACTTGGAAATTAGCCAGATATCCACCACAAATTCACAGCAGTTTAGAATAAAAGTGTGCCCCAGTTTCACATGACTGGACTGCAATACAGGGATTACACATTTTGAAATCACTATTAAGGAGAATCACTGTCTTTTCCTTTAAGCAGATGACATTTACATTATCCTTCATACTAAAATGGTCTTGGCTAAAAAGAAATCTCATCTATACTCTCTATTTAATATTTTTTATATATGAGTGATATATGTTATTGCTTTCTTCAAGACAAAAGTTGACAAGGAAAACTCAAAGACTATCATCAGCTTCTACTAATGGTTCCTGACATGCCTATGATGTACTAACACTATGGATATTGCGTCCACATGCGTCATTAGAAATTTTTCTAATGAATTCAAAAAATAGTCTGCGTTTAGCCACCATCACAGGAGCATGCTACAACACTAGCTGTCAGGAAAGAAACTTAAAAGAAATTTCACCACAGAAATTTCAATGTATGAAAATACTGGCAATATGACTTTTGTCCCAGCAATATCATTTAACTGCATTTCAAATGCACTTGTTTAGTTCTCCACTATGTGATGTGATGTTGCACCAACTACTAAGCCAGCAAATAACCTCGCCTACTAAAAGAGAAGATCTTCTGAAAAATAAATCTATTTATTAGTGTCTAAAACTCCTGAGATCCCTGTGGAACATCTGCCTATCTGTACCAGCTGCTAGGTTACGAAACCAAAACACTTCAGGCTACCATTATCTTTTCTAGAATTGTTTCATTTGGCTACTCTTGGAGTTGGGAGGTTCATTATATTCCCAAGATGACATTTATGATGAGAAGGCATTAAATTGACCAGAACGTTCATGTGGACCTTTCTCACACAATAAGCATACAGAGACTTTTTTAAGCTCAGAAGAAGATCTCTTGGATGATATCTAGACTGCTTTACAAAAATGCATTAATTGTGAAGCTGAGAATGATGCTTCCAGGAGGATGGTAAAGTATTCCTGGATATTTCCTCTAATGACATCCATAATCTAACAAAATACTTTTTAAAGACAGGTGGTGAATGAATAAACAACTGAACATCTGTTTCTACAATAAGAAATGAAATGCTCAAGACACAAGCCCAAGATGATAGTCCAAGGAATCAAATTTAATTTTATAATTTTAAACCTGGAGGATGGTTGATTATTTTAGTCAGATGTTTAAAAAAAAAAAAAAAAGGATGTCTGCAATAAGAAAAAAAATAATTAAAATTAAGGAAGTAAATAAAGTATTAAAAAGTGCTCAGAATGTATCACTTGCAAGGAGAATAACAGATAGAGAAGCAGCAATGCCATTGTGTCTCTTGCTTTATTCTACAGAGCACTATAAGGCACCTGTGCCCTCCCACATTATGGGCTGTGGCATCAACAGAAAGGGACAGACCACGAGAGCAGCTGCCGAGTGACACTCAGGGAGACCGGCTCCAAGACTGGCCACCTTCCCTTCAGTTTCCATTTGTATATCTTATTCTTTTCCTTTCTTCAGGCTTTCATAGGTTTATAAACTTGTCATGTTTAAGAGGAAGCTGGTAGCTGGACAAGGTGAAAAGAGGGGTAAAAGCTTGTTGCTCAGAAATTACCTAATCTAGCAAGAAAAAGCTCTTATATCCAAAAAAATGACTGAAGTACTGGACCTCACGCTTGACTAACAAGATCCATTCCCACGTGCAGTTCTTTATAAAGATGTGCCAGCCATCTTCCAAGCTCACTGTTTAATTCAAGCACTTCACTTGGCCTGCAGAGCCCCCATAATCCCATTCACACAGCTGGTGATTTTCCAGCATCCTTAATGCCTGGGTACCTATTCAACAAATGCAGTGCTAGGCCAGTGCCCACCAGGGTTTCCATGAGGTACCATTACAAAAGTTCCTACAGGTCCTATCTGTTTTCCAACCACTCAAACATACAGTTCTGATTTCTTTAAAAGATAAAAACCACAGTGTATTCATCTTCTCAATTCCTATTACTTGTGTTTGACCATTTTCACTCTGTTTTCTGACATAAGCTACAATGCACAGGATTATAGAAGCTACACGAGGCCCTCAGCGCATTTTGGAAACATGAGGAAAATAGTCTCCCAGGTTGTGTTCATTATCAGAAACTGCAAAACCCTGATAAAGAAAATTGGGAAATAAATAACCTTTATATGCAGTTTCTGTTTTCACAAGAGGAAGATGTTTGTCAAGAAGCACAGCCAGAAACAGTAGCCAATTTTTAAATGATGGTGAAGGTATTTAAGCAAGGCCTGTTTTTTTTTCAAATCCAAAGAAAAAGATTTTTATATCTTAAAGTTTTTCTGCTTTCTTCAACTATATCAGCTAGTTTAATGAAAGATATCGTGCCTGAAAACCTTAGTGAACCAGACAAATGCAAAAGAAAAGGAAAGGAAAGCTCTGGAATCCTTCTAGAAGAAAACTTGAAGCATGAAATACCTCAGGCAGCGAGTTCCCTGAGAACACGGCAGTCAGGAGACAGCACAGCAGTCCTGGCTGGCTCTACACTCACATATTCCAGAGGGATGCAGAGCACTGAGCGCTGGCCTAAGGCACCCAGAGCTACAAACACGTTGGCACAAAATGTTTTTAAATGGTTTTTTTCTTTTTGTGGAGTTTGGGCATTTTTTAATTTAAGAGACACAGCTGTCCTCAAAACCATAGTGTTCCAAAGATTAAGAAAGCGAGGCTTAGATCTGTTCACATCAAGTCATTTTGTCATAAATCCTTTTTATAGGATCTTATGACCATCCCTTGGCCACTTCAGTGCTCATATACATTCCACTTTTGCTAGGGAAAGAGGCTTTATACTGATTAAAAAAAAAAAGCACAAAAATATGTGGTAACTTACCCAGAGCAACAAGAAGCCTTTGCAACTAAGCCATTCAGTGCCTTAAATACAAACATCCCCCTGAACCTGACCATAATTAAGAAGGGAAATGAAATGCCACTGCTCTATTGAGGTCACATCTTCATTTTTAATTTTTAACTTATTTGTTGCAATTTACCCATATAGTACATTCAGTAGTATATAATAAATAAACTTTTATAGAGTTAACAATGTTTTTTTCCCCATCACATCCTGTTCCTTCACTACAGCGATAAGTTGACCTGTGATACTCAATAAAGAAAAACCTAGCAAGCACATGTGGTTGTATTGTGCAGATCTGCTGAAGTCACAGAGGGTCTTAGACAGGCACATTATTAACAATTAGCCACTTACTGTAAATTCTAGCTGACACATCTCATTAAATATAGGCCAAAATAGACTTTGGTGATCGAACCTCATTTTTAATAGCTTTTCCCAGCATTCTGCCAATTGTTGTCAGGAAGCTGAAAATTACTCCTACCACTAGGATGCCCACTTTATTCTTGCTGACTGCTGAGAAATTTCAAAAGGCTGGCCTGCCTCCTCTGTGCCTGATAAAGGTAAAACCCGACCATGTGCCTCTGATGGAGATAGGCTTTTAAAAACCTCTCAGCAGGCAGCATGAAGGGAAGAGAAGTAGGGGGTAAAAGGAAAAATATTTTCTTTTGTTGTTTCTTCCACATAAGAGCACAGACTGACTTATAACATTGACTGCCCCCTTCTAACACAATTTTGATGTGGGACTGAACAGCTGGTCTAGTGTCCAGAAACTAAATGGCAACTTGTTTTTGAAATGTCTGCAATTACTTTCCACCCCCACAGCCAATCACAAAAAAAAAGAAAGTAAATTTTTCATAACTATCAAACTTAGCCAAAGATACTTTTTCAGATTCATTTTTTTCTTTTTTATTTCTTTTTTCTTTCCCCCCAAGCCAGTTTCACATACCGAGTAGATTCTGTCTATGTTCAAATGGAAGAAAGAAATTGCAGGCAAATTTAACTTACTTAGCAGAGTCCTCTGTGAGTATCTTAAGATCTCATTACCCAAAGATAATTATCTTAGCTCCAGTAATCTCTCCAGTCTTAATGTTTTCCATCTTTGAACAAGTATCAGAACCGAACTCGTGTCCTCTGGCTTAGTGGTGGGGTAGTTTCAGCAAATACTTTATAGACAACATTTCAACAGATCAAATGATGTGGCAGAGCACAACAATTCAAGAAGAAGCACTTGTTAAACTCTCTACATAGACAGACAAATGATGGCATCTTACTTGTCAAGATTTTGGAGTTTCTTCATTGACCCTAATTGTTTTCATGAAAAGTACTCACGGCTGAGAATTTTCTTCACCACGAGCACATGCAAAATATACAGATCACACGTTTGTGCAGGCTGGCAAGGAGCTCACTGAAGGGCCCAAGTCCAATCTCCTGCTGAAAGCAGGGTCAACTATAAGCTCAAACCAGGCTTCTCAGGCTTTTTCCCAGCCAGGTTTTGAAAACCCCGAGGAATCCACACAATCTGGAACTACACAATCTTCCAGGAAGCCTGTCCCAGTGTTTGACTGCCCTCAAAGTAAGAAGTGTTTTTTTCTATCCAGTCAAAATCAATCTGTTTCAACTTCCAACTTAGGCAGATGTGTATAGTTTATCTGAAAACAGCCTGAGGAAGCAGGTAAGTATCCAGCTCGTTCAGAGTGACTGAGCCACTGACTGAAATAGAAAGGGTTATAGCCATGATTTTACACAACTTACTGAACTCTTACAGAGCTCCAATACCCACTACCTCCCATTCTTTACAGTTTGTAATTATTTCTGCATAAGTTCCCAGTCAGGCCAATAATGCACTGATCCCTGTCTTCCAAATGTGCTATTCTGACTCATTTGGCAAATACATTCAGTGAGAACAGCTTTTTTAGCTCCAGTATTCTCCCATTTGTCTGTTTAAGAACACATTTTTGGCAAAAACCTCTGGATCTATAAAAAAATAAACCAAAACACAAAAAAAAGGGAAATTGATTAATAAGCATGGCGAGTTTGTTTAGTTAGGTTGCTGCCACGTTTAAAAAAACAACGATCTTGAAAGAGAGTGTAGTTACCTGTCAACCAGTGCACTAAGTGGAAAAATTAGGAATAAAGCTTCAGAAGCCTCCCACATTTTGTTTCATAAGTATTCAGGTGTGAATGTGAAGTCACTCATCTGTGTTTCACTAGCCTTGATTCAGCCAAGACCTTTTAATGATGTGTTTAATTTTAAAGACATAAATGTGACCTTCTCATGGGAAATGTTCTTTACAACCATTCTTCAGTGATCTAGTGAAACCATCTATCTAAACAGAAAAGATTCTCATTGGGAAATCTGCAGCAGAAAATGGCTGTTACAGCATTTCCAAGTTTCTTTCTTCTGGGATACATTTCTAACAAGGGCAAGAACCCTTGTGAGAAATGTATCCCAGAGGAAATTTTTCCCACAAGGGCTCCTGCCTTTTAATTGATGTCTTGGTGTTTCAGATCAAAGACTGTGTCTTCACACCATTTTCAGCTTATTCTTGAGACAGTCATGAGCAGTTTCTGCCAAGTGATGCACTTCTATGGGAAAAAAATGAGAATAATCACAGGAAATATATACAATCATTAAAATAGTTTCCTGTAATGAAAATTGAGAAAACTGCTTTTTGGATTCTCAGCTTCCGAACAAAAAGTGGTAAAACCAGCAAAGACATTTTAGGTCACACACAAAGCATTCTAATGTTCTTCCAATGCAAAATGTTCTTTTTACTAGTCCAGTATTGCTTTTTCTAAATCTACCTCAAAATAGAAAAAGACTAAAAACCCTTTCTATTTCTTCTTCCACAATGTGTACTGCAATGAAAAATGGATCCTTCACTTTGCCTGTCACAAGGGCCTTGCACCCTGTGTGGTTTAGTCGTCACTGCCGACAGCTGCCACCCGTGCACATGTGCAGGAGGCACTGCCGGGCTGCTGAGGAGCAGCAAAGGGACACAAACCAATCCATGCTCACAGCGCCCGCGGAACCCTAACGCTGTCTTAAAAGAAAGGAAAGTGGAGAAAAATAACAGTGCAAACTCAGGTTGATTTCCTGTATTTGGCTGGATTCTTGAAAATAAGAGTTGTGAGGTGGGCCAGGAATTTTTTTTTTAATTTTTTTTTTTTTTTTTGCAGAAAATGAAGTATTTAGAGAAAAACTGTCTAATCTTACCGGAAAACAAACCCAGACATTCTACCATATGGAAAGATTCTCAAATTCTCTAATCTGATTCACATGGGCTATTTAGGTAATTAACTAAAGCTGTTTAAAGAAAGGTAAAGAGGGACTATCAGAAAAGGAAGCCAAGCAGCTCACAGATACAGCAGCTACATCATGCCTGCTGCAATCACCAAAGGAGACATTACGGTAATGATGATCAGGGTAGAAGCTGGGCAGAGCTCAGGGGCTGAAGGAATCCGGCTATTTCACCATGATGGAAAGCTCTGGAAGAGAGGAGAGGCTGCATGACCTTCCCTGGAATGAGAGACATCCCTCCTCACCTCTGCTGTAGAGGAGCTGAGGTAGCTCGCCAGCACAACCCCCCCAGACAATCTGGAAGCTGGATAAGGCAGGATGAACCCTTGTCCACAACAGCCCATTTTTGCTATTATTTTTGCCCCTGTAAAAAGCCACTTACTGTCTCAAAATGACTTCCTGGCCCCAATTATAAACCAAACTATTGACATGGCAGCCAGAAACGCTTACAAGGACTGTTTGCCATCCACAGCCTGTATGAAGCCTCAAAAGATAAGGAGTAACTGCTCTACTGAATTTGAAAATCAGAACCTTAAATGGCTGTGTTCTTCTTGAGGGGATGATGTTTGGGGCCAGTTCAAGCTGAGCAAACCACAAGGATCTTCAGACCAAGCACTAATTAATAGAAGTCATGTACAATACTGTTTTCTTCAATAAAAAAAGCTCTTGCCCAGCCTCCCAAAGCTCTGTCAGCAGAGCTCTACATGTGGCATTGTTCTCTGAACAAGGAAGTGAACTAAGGCTTCTAATTTCTTGGCTAACTTCATTTAAAGAAAGAATGAGGTTGGTGCCAAAAAGCAATCAATGGATCCCCAGTCAAACAAAACACTTAACATCACGATTTGAATCCAGTCACTCATGTATTTAAAGTTATGAATGTGTGTAAGTGCCTTGCTGGGTGAAGGTCTAATACCCTGGTTTTTTGGACTAAACTCTAACTAAATCCAACAAATAAATGAACATACACTTGAGAACTCAAAGTTTATTTAATGATAAACTCCAAAATCCTGATTTCCTCTTTCTTTGCAGCCACACACATTGTCTTGGAAAGTGTCCTTCTTCCATAATGGTATTTGAAATAACTGCCTCAGTCCAGGTTCACCTCTAAAAATGGCCCAAAATCTCCTGATAGTGGGAGATATATCATCAAGAGTTCTAACAATAAGTCAATATCAAATTAGGGCTTGGGTAAAATAATTAAACTTTCTAAAATATATAATAAATCAGGACAAAACAACTGTAGCTCAGGAATCTGGCCAGAGTGCTTTCTTTCAAATCTTGCTAAATAGATTATTAGATATCATCAGAAAGCTGTGATGATTTTTTTTTCTACCCCTTCTACAGCCCTTTAAGTATTTATCAACAGAACTCATTTAGCTGTACTGACTGAGACTTTTTTGAACTTTCCTTAATATTTTTATTTACTGTTAATTACTTTTAATAGTATCCTAAAAGTAAAGTCTGTTAAGTTATATACTTGAAAATGGATTTACACCCATCCCAGTTTCACTCCAGTGATCCTCATTAGCAATGTACATATGCATTACATATTTTCAACAGAATTTTTTTAATGTATGTGATTTTACTTTTTCTTCAAGTAAGAAAAACGAAGAACCACATCTTCAAATACTTTAAAGGCAACAACCCCACTGATATACGCAAGAAGGACTTTTGCACCTAAAATCTCCCATTAATTATCAAAGAACTATAATCAAACATAATTATCGCTGCATCTTGGATGCTAAGATCAATAAACTAACACATAGTCATAAGCCCTTTGAAAATTTCAAGTTATTCTGGCACCTGGTGTCCTGTAGGCTCAGGTTCTTTACACTTCTGACAATGTCACCCCTTTTTTGTGCTTAGGCTAATGTTTAATGTCCTGTCTTCAGAAAGCCCACATTTTAGGGAGGAATTAATCCCTTTAGAACAAGTGACTGGTGTCAGGGATCACCCCACCATTTATCCATAAGGAGAAATTGTGAGCATCTGCCAAGACCACACAGAAATTATTATGTATTTTAAATGGAAAACAGTGAGAATTCTGTATGTACAACTTAAGAACTCCTTGAAAGGAATCCATCTTGCAGTGAGAGATGTTGTTTCCAACTACAATTAAACTTGCTACCAAAGCCTCAGAAAAAAATGTTCTTTATTATAAAGTTTAATGGATTTTTCCAAGAGCTCCAAAATCCCAGTTCCAGCAACATTCTGGATTTATATTGTGAGATTCAGACCTGGCAAAAACTTAATAGATCTGGATCTACAACTCCCAGTCAACCCAGAGTTGTTGTGAGCCCACACTTCTGTGATTTTTAGGGATGACCTACGCAATTCTTCTTCCACCCTATCTTCTCTTTTTAAGTTTTTCATCACTTTTCTTACTCATTCATAGCCTACATTGACACAACATATACTGTAACCCAATTCTAATACATAAACCTCTAATTCAGACACATTCTGCCTGAAAACATTAATGATGTCATAATCAACCACATTACTTCCAACTTTCTTAAATACTGTAGCCTAAGTCCAGATTTTTGACAAATGTTGAGGTAAATTTGCCATGTTTTCTATCAGCCTGGCCAACAGACTAAGACCAGTCAGTACCAGCTGTTGCTGCCATCCTCTCACAGGGGGGGTTTCCCAGCAGCATCTCGGATCTCTGGGTATCACAGGGCACAGTACTAAACAGTGTCATGGGGTTTTCAAAGCATCACCCGCTGCATTTTGAAAGCTAAATAGCCCATGCAAGGGTGAGAAACTATACTACGTCTCGGTATTTATATGAAGACAATTTGGCTAAACAACTGTTACAACAATCTTTGCAAATGGAGGAGATTAAAAAAAAAAACAAATGGAAATGCAGGCAAATTATAATTATTTAGTAGCAATTGGTAATAGTTAATGAAATAAGACATCAGCTTTTGTGAAAAGTTTGAAACAAAAGGATCAGTTTCCTATGTTCACAGGGGACATAACTAAAATTCATCTCTTACTTATGGATGGTAATTTCAGTTTGCTTAGTTTTTTTATTTATGAACTTCTTGTTGGTACAGGCACCATATAGGACTTCTTACTGCTGCTAGATGAAAGCAGGTTCAAAGTGAGATTTGACTTTGTATCTATCTTTCAAGATCTGCTGTGTATAATACACATTAAAAGCTTCACCTAGTTTGGCCTCATTATATCTTCCTTAATTGAGTCTTAATAAAAAGACTGTGTTCTAGTGTGAAATTTATTAATTGGTTTTCAAGAAGAGAGGCTTGAAGCAATATAGACATCTCAATTAGGGATGCATTTCAACATAAATACAAAATTTATGCCTCCTGCGATTGCCAAAATGACTTAGAGCTAAACATAGAGAACTGACGCACCAAGTCTCTGGATATATTTTATACCTGGGTAGGAAAGCAAAGTATTTCTATAGTAGATTGATTTACTGCTGCTGAAGACTAAAGTGAGGCTACATCTTGAGCGTGTGAAAGGCTGTCACAGAGGGAAAGCTTAATTTATCAATTTGCCGGTTTCTCAGGGGAAGCCATTAATGACAACAGTATGAGGCTGCCTTTTAGCAGGATTCATTGGACTTATTTTCCTAACTTAAGAAAAAAATTATAACTTTTTCCCCCATGAAATACCAGACCTGTCAGACACACAAAAGGACAACAGGAAATGCTGCTGTAAGCACCAAGAGCACCATCTATTCACCTCACAGCTTTCTGCTTATATTCAGAACTCTGAGTGCCATAAAACCAGTATCTTTAAAAAGCAACAAAACAAAAAAACCCAAACATTCCAAAACCTACCAGACCCAGCCTACCACATGTTACACACTCACTTTGCACACAATAAGCGTGGTTTGCTTACCCCTGTAGATGCCCAAGCCAAGGCACACTGCAACAACAGATCACAAATCAGTCAGCAAGTACTTCCTGTAAGTAGCATAGAGCATCCTGGCAGCAACTGTTCTACTCAGGTCAAACTTTTTAAAATAAAGCAATTTTTGGTGCCAACCATGGATGCCTTTTAATGAAATTACAAAAATCTGTGCAGCACGACCAGAAGAAAAATCTCACCTGTAGGTACAGTTTCAGGCCAGAAAAAAAACCTATTGCAGTACACCTGAGTCTGTGTCTCCCTGGCTCCAACTGAGTTTAGACCTATCTGCAGTTCTAACAAATAGCTAGACCTAGGAAACACGCTAAACTCATGCAGAGCATGTGTGACCTCTACCACTAATCATCATTGGTTCTGCTTCATCAAAAGCAAAGTCTAGAAAACATTTAATAAGGAATAGTTTCTGAGACAATAAATTTTATAATGACTTACACACAGTTTTTTACCTCTTAATCAGAATTTGTAGTTTGTTAGATTAGTGTAATTTTAATTAAACCCCTGGTTAGCTGCACTAGGTTTCAGCAGAGCTCAGGCTCCCAGTGAGAAGGGTGGAGAGCTGAGTCTCCTTCCAGGCGCTCCAGTGCAAGCTCTCCTTTCAGCTTTGTACATCCATGGCAGGGTCAAGTGTTTTGACCTCACCTCTGGCAGAAGGGTCACTGAGCACAGGGAAGCTGTGCTACTCTGCTGGTTTTCCATTGCTGAGCTCGCACTGCAGCAGCTCTCCCATCCAATGACCCTTTCCTTTGATCTCACAACAGGTTCAGGGAAATTAAAAACTGACAGTGGCTCAGTGGAAGAAGAAAAAGCTAAGGTTTTCTTTGCTTGCAGAGACACAAGAGCTGACAAGGACACGAGACAACAGTGCATTTCCGCCCCTGCACAGGTGACAGGATGAAATTAAGGGAGCATTACCATATTCAAATTCCTTACCTTTCAAAGGATTCACTTTGTTGTCCTAACTGTTGTTAAAAGGGGGAGAAAAAGGGTACTGTCACTTGTGAGAATGATCCTCTTTTACCAAGAAACTGTCCTCTGGTTTTGATCACAGTTTCTGTATTTAACTCGTGGACAGAGATGAGCTAAGTGTGTTAGTCCCCAATGATTTCTGTCTGCTTCTATTGTCCCAATAAGGGCTCTTTCACCCCGTGCAATAAGCTGATACACGCACACAGCTGAGATATTCGATTTCATTTCACATCTGCACAGAGATGGGTGTTGAGTGGAGAATCCACAAAGCTAGCACACCTCCATTATGTCAGGTGCTCATTTTTACACACTTGGAGCAATACAAATTTGGTATTTCCCATGTGTGTAACAACCTAAAGCTCTGCTCATTGTCTTTGCAACCTCATCTGTTTAAAGATACAATGCACACTTATTTTACCACTCACACTCAATGAGGAAGGGGTTTATGTGAGTAAGGGGCAACCTATGGGTGAGTATTTTCACAGAATCACAGAACAAGCTGAGTTTGAAGGGATCTTGTTAATGAGCACAAAGCTCAAAGTCGTTCTTTGGCTTTGCAGCTTAATTTATCGTGTCCTCCTATTCTTACTTCCTGGGTCATGGCTTTTGTTTCCTGCAGGTTTGGTTATTCCTCATTTTTCTTAAGTTCTTTTATTTGTCTTGCACTATACTTCAGTCAATTTTTAACCTTTTCATGGTAGTTTATTTCAACACTTCCAGACTAGGCAAAAGCTCCCCCGAACAACTAAATATTCTAAGATATTTTAAGGATTTACCAAAGGAACATCCCTGCAGGACCTCTAACTCCTTCTGAACGCAAGGTGAACACACTGAGCCTAAAGAAAAATCCAGATATTTGCATTCACATGCCTTCTCTTTCTTAATAGCCATGTAATCCCCTTCTTCCTTTTTCACATAACGGAAGAGAAAAAAAGAGCTTTTTTGCAAGCTAGCTAGCAAATGCAAATTAAAAGCCTCTTTGCCCAGGACAGAATGTGTCTGAATTCCATCTGTATCACACTGCTACATGCCAATTACTTTAATTAGAGTGAGATCCAAGATTCACAAGAGAAAGTTCATAGTGTAATTAAGAAATAGTTTTTCTCCTCAGTGCTCCTTTTTCATCTTCTCCTTTGCTCATTTTCCTGCTTCCCTCCCACCCTTTCTCCATTCAGGGACTTTTTCATTCTGATTCTTTAGTCATTTTGGCATTAGCATTGTTGTACTTACATCTTCAGACAGGCATGAAAGCCAAAAAGCTGGTTGCCTTTAATGCTTCCAAGATAAGGTGTAAAAAATGAAAAGCAAAGAAATGAAAGTGAAAGGTTTTATGCTGTTTTCAAGTGATATTTGGTGTGGTGTGGCACAATGCTTTGAAGTGTATCTTATTAAAAGCAATGTCACATCCTGCCAAGAAATGCCACTGCTCAGCAGTCAGGGAGCTGGGTAATCTCACAGAAACACAAAAAATGGACTTGCCAAGGAATGAAAGAACTGATTAGGTTGTGTAGATGCTCTGCAGGACCTATAATCACACGATAACACTGAATGAATCAATGAAATGAGTGTTGTCTTAACAATACCAGGAAAAGACATATATCTGTCAAGGTTTGCTACAACAATTTTCATTTGAAGAGCTACCCAATCTCAATCTTCTTTGCAGTTGGGATGGATTAACACCAACAGTGGGCACCTTTCAACAATTCCTAAGTCACACAGTAGCCAAGGCTATTTGTTCCCCTCTCCTGGCACTTCCAACCAGAACACATCAGTCATTAAGAGCTTGACATTCATGTGTCTTTTAGCAATAGGAATGGCATCATTGATTATAGAGATTAGCGTGGAAACATCTGGGTTTAGAATTATATAAAATAGTTTCTCAATAAACACTTGTTTTCTCCTGTGCTAAACCTGAATACATTTTTTTTTTCCACTGGAGAAAGTAGGTTAATGGAATTTTACAGAGTTGGTGTTAAATAGGAAATAAGTTTATCCTTTAAACAGAAGGGGATGGATTCCTAGTCAGGATAAATTATTTAAATGCAGTTTTATGCCAAATGAGAACTGGCCCCTGCCTCATTAAAAGAATGGTTCAAGCATTCTCTCTTGTAGCAGGTGGCAGTATCTCACTGATTTCATCGCGACCCAGATCAGGTTATAGATGCTGTAAAGGCAAAATGCAGCAGTGTGAGCTCAGTGCACTTGAAGCATTGTATCGACAGTGTGAAAAACCCTCAGTGGGACACTCATCAGTCACCTCTGAAGGGCTCTTTTGTTTTGTTTAATTAAAACCTCTTTCCAGTTGATTTCAGCTAAACTGAATAAAATAAGGATCTTCCACACTTGGATTTACATCAACTCACTTTTGGAAGTTTACAGTCACACCTTGGTTTGCTGGAGCATCTTTCCCACACAGGCAAAGCCCGGCCACTGCAGACAATGCAAAATCATGATGTTTGCTTTATAGCCCTTAGATATACCTCTGTGAACATCTTTCATATTGACCGAGTTGTACAGGCACACAAAGAATTTGCAGTTTTTCAACTCCTTTTGCATTGCCGTAAGTGAATGTGATACGATGTCAGAGCAGAGCTACATTTGGATTGACAACATAAATAATCCTGAAACATGTACACAGTTTTAAATTTCAGGAATGCACAGGTGCACATGCATTATGATGAGAGTCAATTTGTGATGAAATTGATCTTTGCCTGAATAAAAAAGTAAAACAATAAGTGGAGTATATGTACTTCTAATTGAGTAGGCAAACATGCATATGAGAGAATAAAGACCACAGTTAGGACCAACCATGACATTATTTACATTTCCAGAAATATGTATGTCCAAAGTTTTTTTCCACTGTACTGCAGCAGAGGAATTACATCATTATGTCATTAAATGGAAATAAACAATAATGCAAGGTTTTATTTGAATTTTTTTAAATTCTGTAAGTTTTCTTTAGTGTAAGTTATTATCCCGATAAGTACATTTTACTCCAGAAATATAAATATTAAAAAAAAAATTATGCACTGTGGAACAGAAGTACTGACTTGATACTAAGTTTCAGAGTCCCACGTGCCCTATCATTAGTGGCAGACTGATTGTTTTCTACATTTCAGCAAAACACACTGGACTAATTATAATTTCACCAACACTGGAGTTGAAGAACACAGATTAATGATCAGCAATTAAAACATCAACAACATCACAAACAATAATGCTTCATACTGTTAATTTCTGTTGCCTGAAGTCATGCTATTTCTCTTTGGGCATGAAATACATAATGCAGTCGTTACTTCCAACATGAATAAAATGCTATCGCATTACATGCTGAGATTCATATACTGTAGCTAATTTACAGCACCTAGACAGGAATGTGCACTTGGTGGATTGTGCATATGTGATAAGAAGCTAAGTCAGTGTTAAGATCTGAAATACCAGAAGTCAGTCAGATTGCTCTATCCAAACATATGCAGCACCAAACCCAGATTTTAAACAACCATAAGCTTGATGTAAACAAAGTACATCAGACTGGAGTCTTTACCTTCAAAAGTTTTTTCTGGCAGACCGACGCTGTCAGATTCAACTGACAGAGGTACAGCCTAGACTTTTGTGCTACATTTTCTTAGAAACCTAACATCACTGTAATCCTTTCTGTCTGGTGCAGCATTCAATTTAATCAAGTCTCTAGCACAAAGCTCATCTGATGTCATTTCTCATTTGTGCACCGGGAAATCAATGGCTGCAGCTGCACATCACTGCAGTAGGTAGCTGTGGTCTGCCCTTGCCCTTTGAGCATTTGCCTGCAGAGTTTGGAGGCCGTCACACCGCAGTCAGCGTGGCTTGTGGTAGCACAACCAGGGCAGGACTTTAAACAGCCCTTTTGTCAGCATATCTGCAAGGGCATCCCATTAGCTGTGGTACAAGGGATTTTGTGAACTCACTTGCTGTAACGCTGTTTCTGTTATGCTCAATATTCTCTGTTATCTTTTTCACCTACTGAAATTTATGTTGGGAGATGCATTCAGTAAACTGAAAAACAAACAAATGTACAATCTCTGTGTTGAATGTCAGCACCTTTATGTGATCTGAAACACTAAAAAGCAAGATAGGGGACAGCTTTATTGTGAAAGAATGGTGAGCAGAGGCAGAAAAGCAGAGGGTATGAAAGCAAACACATAAATCTCACCACTCATTTTCAGAATGGAAATATTCCATTCGCTCAGATGCAGACCTATTATGGAAATTGAAATGGATAATAAACCCAGCAAAGACATGCATTAATTAATGTTTGCTACATTTAAAATTTTCCCTATATGATTCAACAGGATAAAGCAAGATGTCAGCAGCTGATGTGTTCTTTACTAATCATTTATCAAGGAACAGCTAAGTGGTCTCTTACCAAGGGTAGAGACTCCTGATGACTGTGGAAGTGCTACACTGATATGGAATAAAACAGTCCAACAAGAGGAAATATCAACATTAGTTACGTCCAAAACTGAAACAGATGCAGAGCTGTGAATGGACATACAGATAAAAAATTCACCCATCAGCTCACAGGGATAATCTGCCTGGTATAGCAAATATCAGATCATTAGGGGTGTCATGGAAGTGGAAGGGAAAGTAAGGTGTTTCATTTATCTGCAAAAACTTTCTGATTCATTTCTAGCTTTAGATGTTTCTTGTTCCTTTCTAAGCAGCTGGAATTAAAGCTGTTCATGAGCTGCCACTCGTGAACAAAGATTCTGCTACCCTGACTTTCTGCATCAATATCTCACAAGTGTCATTAAAACCAGTTGATATATTTATGAACAAAAATGTTACATTGTGGAAAGCTTGGCAGAATTTTTCCCTAATACATTAGCAGCCCTGGAGGCATTGTCACAGAACTGCCAGAAAAAGGTTTGGTTTCACTTCCCACCTCAAATTCCCAGGAGCAGCAGGGATTACAGCAAGAAAGGTCTTTAGTGATTGAAAGAGACTTTCCTTATGCCACTTAATGGGATGCCCTCTGGCCAAATGAACATACTCTGTGGGTTCTGAATTCAGCCAGGTTGAAATTCACGGTATTTCTTGCTACGATACAGAGAAGTAAGGATGCTTCCACCTGACACCTAACACATGGCATATGGGCAACTATTACAAGTGATAAACAGAATGTCTGTTACCATTTCTCAAACCTAAGCATGGATGGCTGAAGGCCCAGTCTAACAAAATTCCCCTTTTAGATCCAAACAACAGGTGGAAGAGAATTATCATCAGTTTCTCATGATACTTTATGGGCATTGTCAGATGCTCAGACAATGGGGCTGATCTGCTCAGCTGCTCTGCTCGCAGACACAGGAGTTGGGAGATGGTCTTTATGTGCATTTAAAAACAAAGAGCTATGATTCACAAGTAGCTTTGCCAATTGGAGGATAGCCAAAGACACAGCCAAAGAGCTGTGCATGGGATTCAGATACCAACTCAGGGAAACCGTTTTCTCTGTTGTAAAGCTTTTTCATTACCTTGTTCATTAACCTTTCCTTAAGCGTTACAATACTCATTACCTTCTCTTGTGCAGTATGTTCATGCAGCATTATTTTTCATCATCATGTTCCCGGTATGGTGGCGCCCAGTTAAGATAATCTTCAAAATGGCAAACAAAGTGAGCCATTCTGGAGCTTAGTGTTGTCATGACAGCTTCAGACAACTTTGCTTCAAATGCTTATGTGTGAAGAGTCAGCCTTATATTAACCTTATATTCACCATCAGAGAAATTTTATATGACAGTAGATGTTCTTAAACATATTTTCTTCATTTTGCTTTTTTCTCTTTACATAAACTTTAATAGGCCTTCAACTCTATAGAAAGATCCTGGTAGATGTGCCAAAATCACGGACATTATGGTGCGGATGATTCATCACCTCATTGTGCTGGCCTGCTCTGTCATAACCAACACTTTCTCCCCGAACACATCTGTAAGAGACATCCAAATCCTGCAGAAAAGCCCAGACCATTCTGCAGTGCAGCACTAACCAAAACCACTCCTTCCTGGCAGCCCTAGAAATAGTACCTGGTGGTACTGGTTCGAAGAGCACGGGCAAGCTCCACCCATCATGCCAGCAGTGTTTTCTCTTCTAAATATTATCTTCTGCTATACGTAATTGGAAGAAATATCATTGTAAGAAGAAACTATTTCAGATGCACTCTCTCAGGAGGCCTGTGTTTGAAAGGTTTAGAAGTACTTGTACAGCTTGACCTGATATCAATGGCATCAACAAATGCTCTGCTCCAGACCTGGATATAATGGAGTCAAACAAGCCACTGACAACAGCCTCCCAACAACACTCCTCCCCCACCAGGCACTGACTTAATTTTTATCTTTTTTGTCTTATAACAAAGCTAGACTCCAGCCCAACAAACCCACAAAATAAAATCACTTTTCATTGCATTATTCATTTTGGATGTAAACTTACTGTGGCAGATATCACCAAAGGATTTCAGAAATAGAGAAGTGTTCTTACATGGCTTTCAGCAGCAAATAATTAGGTATTTGCTCGCAGAATAATACAGTGAATCTTTTGAGAAATGTGTAAGCAAAAAGGAGGTTTCATACAGCAGTTTCACAGTAAATCAAACACATCTTATCAAAATGTGACCTATTCAAACTGCAAGTGATGTAGTGAAGAAAGATCATCCCTTAGCTGAGTACATGTTAAGTTCAGCAAAACTGTCAAAGCCCTTTAAGGCAAACAGCCCATTACAGACCATGAACGTTGTAAACTATTACCACTGCCAAGGTAATATGGGATAATTTCTCCAGAACTGAAAAGCTGACATATTGTCATTTGACTTTTCCTCGGGACTCTACAGATAGATCATCTGTGCAGATAACATGCTTAGCGGCAGGAAGGTTTTCTCCCTTCTCAGAACAGCTAATAGAAAAGAGGGGAAAGGCAAGTCTGGACCGCCTACAGTAGCTGCAGCAGCCAGAAAAAATACAGCAACAAAATCTCTTAAGAATTCCATAATTATATACTGTTCTATGGCATAGAGCTTGGAAAAATCAACTGGAAGGCAGGCAGAAATCAGGATGCTGATTCCTCTGTCAAGGGTAGAGAAATATTACAGCACTGACTCCCAGCAGTAGAATCCACAATCCACAAGTTTACATGATTAAGCTGCGGCCATTTAACTCACCAGGCGTTTGATCGATATCTCTGTCACACAAGAAAGGACACAGATTGCTTTGGGAAATGCTAATGGACATCCTAAGGTATAACTGCCTTCCAAAAGCATCTTCCTATGTTTGTACACTAGAGGGATCTAAAGCAGGAACAGCGCTGCAGTTGCACGGGAGAGCATACACAGGAGATATGTTCTGCATTGTTGTCTCTATCTTTTAATTATAATAGCTAACCATGAGGCAAAAAGGGTTTTCCAGACACATATGACTGTTAAAAAGCCAATACAAAAGCCTGAGGTTCTTTACTAAAAAGGGCAGCACTGTGCCTATCAGAACAGGTCTTTTGGTACTCTTAGCAGTGCAGTGTCAATGACACCTTTAGGATAATTACTGGTTTATCCTGAGGTCCTAAATACTTAATCACTTTATAACAGATGCAAATAGATTATAAAAATCAAACAGACATCCAACAGGAAACAAATAAAACACGAGCACCTAATTGAAGACAAATATTCCTTTAGACTTTCAAAGAACAGTTTTGATACGAAATACTGCAAGAAATCAACTAATACGGCACTTTCTACTCTCAGTGACTTTATCATATATTATCACACCTTATTGACCTCTCCCTGATTTGATATCACAGCAGCCCTGATGAAAAAATGGTTAAAGAGAACATAGAGAGTTCACTGTGCTCAGGAGGCTGAAAACAGATGTTTTGTCCCTCTGGAGTTTTAAAATAAATAGAAGTTTAAAAGAACATATGCCACAAAGTTGGTTAAAATCACCTACTGAGTACAAGGTCACTGCTTTTCAAGCTGAAATGCACAGATCTGTACTATGAGTATGGAAAACAGCTCCAGAAAAGCAGGAATGGGTTTGGTTTTTTTTAAAGCTTTTATTAGCATTATAACTGCCCCTCATATGCCTATCAACAAAAACTAAAGTCATGTTTAGGTACTGGAACTTCAGCTCATATCATAAAGATTTATAGGTCCAGCTGTAAAATTAAGCCTCATTCAGACTTTAACCAATTTGGAAAAAAACCCCACTCACTGGACAGTGACTTGACTGAAAAAGTGTGGCCCAGCTAAAATAAAAAGAAGGAAATATCCAAACAATGCTGAACTGATTTCTAACATTTCTAAATAGAAATTTTATTTTTAAATGTATTATTTGTTCCAAAGAAAATACCTCATATTTGTATTTCTTTACAGATTTGACCTTCACAAGAAAAGTTGAATTTCTTTTTATTTAATTTTAAAAATCCTCAAAAAAGCCCTGTGTAATATCTGCCTCAGCCATGTGTTTCACATCTGCTTTTCAGTATTGCCAAATAACAAAGAGTTTCACAATTCACACTGTTCATTTCCTTCCTAATGATTTTATCTAAAAGCCATATTGCTCCTAAAATACTGATAGCCACAAAAATGCCAAAGGTTTCTGCATCAAGGTGCAACTCCATTAAGCCTCACTTTGAACTTACTAGGATATCCTCTGGCTGAATTTTACACAGATCAAGTTGGCTTTGAGATTCAGATTCAACACTTATGAAAATGACTTTGTTTAAAAATACACTATTCAAAGATTTCTCTGCCCAAAGGAACCCCTTTAACCTTCAAGCTGTACTTACCGTAGGAATTCACGTGAGCCTTGAGTAGTGCCAGCTCCCTCTTCTCACAGCAGTACTGTTTATGTTCATTGATATCTGCTCTCCACATCTTGGAGTTTTCCCCAGCTGAACTCTGCCTCTGGAGGGTACTGATTGATCCATTTCCTCATAAAACATATGTTTTGGATTTCTAAGAGAGACGGCAGATACTGCAAAAGGGAAAAAAGTAAAAGAAAGGGTTAAATACATTTTGACTTTTTAAAATTTACTTGTTTTGTATTTTCCTTAAATGAGTATTCATTTCATTGAGCTTCATCAGCATGAAAGAACACAAAATGAATTCTTAATTTCCTTCTTTCAGGTATTCATTCCAGACACTAAACAGATTAGACATCTATGGATAATGAGAAATACAAGTTTACTAGTGAGAACTGAATAAAAAGCATGCATCCTCATGCTTCAAAGTATTACTAAAATAAATCTAGAAACTGATATCCCTTTGCTCTATAAATAGCATTTGATGGAGATTAAAGAGGAACTTTTCCTTCCCGTGTTAGTTCCATCATTGCCTGATGGTACTACATTCTGAAGCAATTTTATCGGAGAGACAATAGACACATACACACTTTCCTAAAGAGAAAACTAATTTGCATCACTTATTCCATGGTAACTGTGCATGTTTTCAGCTCATAAACAGGTGAGGGTGCTTATCTCTCAGCAAAAAGAATGCAATTTATCTTGTTGGGTATATCAGAGTATGAACATGCACAAGAATGTTTCCCATGTCGCAAAAAAACTGACAGTTCTCTCAGAGGGCTTTGCCCATGAGCTCATACCCCAAGATAAAATGCCTTCCTGTCCTGCAAAGATCAGCAGCTCAAACTTCTGTGGCGATTTGTAAACTCCTCATAAACACCCACTTCAGAGCAGTGAGGGAGTGCCTGTACTCAGCTCAAAGCACACAAACACTTCTTACAGAAAATGACTTTTATCAGAGGAAGTTGCAGGTCTTAGAATATATTACACGAAGAAAAAGTTGCAATTCATAAAGTAATTTATTCATTGTCATTTATCAGCAATAACCATTAATAGATGTCTGCAAACTTGCAAATGGCTCCATTTCAACATGCTTTTCAGGCAACTGTTTAGAATATCATGGCATTTAAGCAAAATGTTACGAGGTGACATCTCAGGATGTTATTTGATATTTCATATGGATGGATAAACTCCCTTCCCCCTGCCCATCAGCTCGCAGTTCCAATCCAAAGAATCAGTCTGGAAGTTCAGAGTTATGAGTCCAGAATGAAAAACTCAGTATGCAGAAGCAGTTCCCAATGGAGGCAGAGGGGATGCTACAAATTTTACGTGCTCCTTTTTCCACTGCCAGCTACGGAAAGTTGTCAATTTACACGGCATTTTATCTTTCAGGCATGTACTCATTTCTAATGTAAATGATATAGAAAAAAAAATTCATTGACCATAAACATCTCCAAAAATAGTTTTTGTGAATAATTAACTTTTTCCCAGATAATTCCATTTAGTGCCTTTGAAAAAGTAAATGCTGCAATAAATGTTTTTAGTGAAAGTAATTGCAAATAAATGATAGAAATATTTTATGTCTTTTCTTCAAGGGTAATTCACACAGCCATCCAAGAAAAATGTTACTACTCAGAAAAAAATACCCATACCATAAGCAAGAAGCACTGGGTGACAGACGTTTGTGAATCATACCACACTTTCCCAGGAGATCTGGAAATTGTCATCACAGCCACTTGCTATTAAAGCTCAAACAATTTAATAACGAAAGCTGAAGCATGTTCACTGTGGTGTCATCATGACATTAAATTATATGATGGACTGCCCCAAAAAGACGAATTTTAAATTATTAAAAAGTTCATGATGCATAAACTCTCCATCCTCTGTTAACATCTTCTACCAGTCCCAACTTCTTCCACATATAGTAACTGTCACCAAACACATTCAGCCTTTCAGAAAACCACATGATAAAGCTGAAAAAATTATAATAGACAAAGCTACATTTTCAGTCTTTATCTTCCATTTAAAATGGTGTTAGGGTACATTTTGATAATAGGAAAACACAGTACGCAGACAGGACAAAGCAGATCTTCTCATGACGTAACAACTAACAAAGCAGAGGAACAGGCTTTTATTAATAATTCTGGAGGACAAAACACTTCATTTGGGTACATAGGGAGTATAGAATAGACAAAGTTTGTTCTTTGTCTTCAATATATAAACCAATCAAAAAGCTCAACAATATGGGCCCTGTGGGGAGGTCATTCCTCGATGTCCCAGTTAAACCTGGTGTCAATCAGTGCCAGGTGATCTGGTCTTCGTTAGATGGCTCTACAAAAACTGAAGACGAGAAGTATTACCAACCTCAATCACTGTCAGCCCTGCCTAAACACAAGGCTGTGTCTGGGAACAGATGCCCATATATACCCAATTGCCAAATCTTCAATCTGTACTTTTTACATGAAGGATTTTTCAGTCCTTCTTGTGCCTCCAATTCTTTGTGCTTACTCCATTTTTCTTGCTATTCCAAGTCCAGGGAAAAACAAATAAGGTTATATAGAAAAAAAAAATCCAAGCTTTATAACTGGGAATTAGAAACTTACTGCATTTAATAACTTTCCATAAAAATGTTTCAGATATTTCACATAGGTAGAGGAGTACTGAATGTTTTGCACAGCCACACGTGGAACAGCACATGCCACACCAGCTTGCTATACTCGGTTGTGTTTATCGCAGTAGAAACAAACATGCTAATTTAAACACGTACACATACGTATTTTCAATGCAACTGTATCTAGGAGTGATTTCAAGTGTACCCAGCATGAAAACAGCAATTCTGAACAAAGATGCTATAAACAAACCTAAAATGCAGATAAAAAAATCTTCTTCAATATAACCTTTAACATTTTCTAAAACGACTCATAAATAATGGCAGTCATTTGGCTTTTAATGAAATATAGACAACAGGAAAAATTCTATCTTCAAAGAGACTGGGAAAAATGCAGTTCTTGGTTATATATCACAGCATTCCACATCAATTTTGCTGGCTTGCAAATGTAAACAGTCTTGCACAAAGCTTGGCAATCTAATAATCAAGTTGAGCTCCTCCCACATAATAATAATTTTTACTTGAAAGGACTCTGATAACAAAGTTTCCTCTGCTGGGTTTCAAATGGAACTGTGAGAGTCAGACTTGACTGTCAAGTGTTTCCATGTCACTGCCTGCCTACTGAAAGATGAAGAGAGTAACAAGCTTTAAGGAACAGGTACTAAAAGTAGAAGAATTAAGGAATAAATACCAGCAGAGAAAGACAGAAAAAACTTTCCCCAACAGAATACAATTCAATCAAAGTTGATGCAGTGCCCCTGCATCAATTTGCACCATTGAGAAAGCTGTGATCATCTGGGTGATGTGTCTCCCTTGGCCTGAATTTCCTGGAAAATTTCAGTCAAAATACTACAGACACTCCTGAGAAAAAGGCAATGGGAAACAACATTTGCTTAGAATGTTAAAAGATTCAGAGGACCTTTCTTTAGAAAGTCCCATGCTTTAGAATAAGGACTTGCAAGCTGGCAGAGATCTTGTGCTGCCTTTTGCTCTCTCAATGAAAAACCACTCAAAAATGTCCAACGTCAAGCCTTGTGGTCTGTGCACAGCCAGTGCTTCCTGAACTTCAGCTGCTGTACTTCCCAACCTTTCTGTCTGTACTGGATGTGCTCCAGGGGCCTGAGAAAGTCTTTCTCTGCAATTACAGCTCAGTGCCAAATCTGAGTCGGACAATCTGAACTAAGGCAAGAGGCCTTTGCTGCCATTTCAATACTTTCCTTAAGCAACATGCAGGAGGCAGCTCTCAAACTCAAATATCCAGGGAGAGCACAAACCCTTCAGGGAACAGACTGGGAAGAGGAGCTTGAGGGATGAAAAAGAAACTGGGTAAGTGTAGGGAAAAGACATTGAGGACCAGAAGACTTGGGCCAGAAAAAAGAAGATGGAGAACAAATGGAGAGCAAGTAGACTGCTGGGCAGAGAGTAAAATCCAGGAGAAGGAAGGCAAAATTCAGTTGAAGAACGACTCCCAGCTAGGAGTTATCTGGGAATGAGGCTGAGGGGTAGAAGGCACAGAAGCTATGTCTCTTTACAGTACCCTTCCACCCCCCACCAAAACATCCTGCAACTTAATATCATTATATAATACTAAAGCTTCTGTTCTGAGGTGGTTTTTTCCTTCCTTTCTCTATTTTCCTAGTAGATCCATAATTTATGTAACTTTACTACTTTCCTCTGAGGCAAACAGCATTTGTATTTTTGGCCTACCTTTAAAGGAAATAGTTATTTGAATATTTTCCAAAGTCTTTTACTGTTTCCTGACAATTTTTTACTATTTTTTAATTAAAATTACAACATTCAAATTAAAAAATAAGATTTCAATAAAAATTTTGACATCCACGAGTGCACATGAATTCAGCTCAAAGGAACTTCCAGGAACACACCAAATTAACCTTTTTGGTTTTCTCCTTTATAAATCACCATTACTGTACAGTAAATCCATTTAGCTGAAACACAGTACTTGAACTGCTTTGGGAGAGAAAATGCAACTGCTTCTGCAGAGCCACTCGACACAGAGAAGTTCTTGCAAAACACTACAACATTTCCATTCTTTTTTTATAATTCCTTAAGCATCATAGCAGATATGGGTGTAAATGTATGTGATAACTAGCTGAAAACCTTTTCAATTTTTTTATTTTCTATAGTTTGGTTATAACTAAAATAACTCCCAAATTAACAGTATCTGACCCACCTAAGACAAATCACACCAACTTCGGTGTGCAATATCAAAGTACTCTGATGAAAAAAAGACATTAAAAGTAACGAGGAATGTTGAAGGTAGTTTGAATATCTATATAAATCTTCAGAGATTTTGTTCAACATTGAACAAAAACTCAAGTACAAAATTAGGTGCAGAACCCTCATCTATCAATTCCCAGCACAAGAATACCTCTAAGTCCAGGAATGGCTCACATGTCAAATGTTCTCAACTTAATCAATGGGATTTCCTTTAGTATAATTAGAATAAAATATTCCAATTAGGAAATGTTCTTCAAACTATAAAAAAAAAAGCAGAAAACTGACGCAAATATTTTTCATTCCGTCCATTGCTTCTGGCAGTGATCAGAAGAGCTGACAGCTGCATTTCAATTTTCAGATTTCAATATTGCCTTTGATAGATGTTATTCTTTGTATATATCTGGATTATTTCTGGACGTTATTCTTCTAAAAGTCCCTGCTCAGTTGGATTTAGTTTTCAGTGTCAGTGGCCCGAACAAGATGATCACTTAATGTGAAAAGACCCAGGAAGCAGCAAGAGAGAATGACACGTAACAGTGTCAAATTCTGCAAGATCGTTCTGTATTACTTAAGTTCATGTGACTGAATCACAGTCTGGAAAACTTAATTTTGGAACTCAGTTCTAAGTTTTGGAAGACAGTTTGTAATTGAAAAGTTCATTTCTAATGAAAGTATGAGGTGATGAAAGGTTGGACTAGCAGACTAGATCATTTGAGTCTTTATTAATAATATGAGTTCATTTTAATTCAGTGAAGCACATAATTGGCATCAAGCTTTTCAAGATCAGCACTCTTTCCTGTGACTTGAATCTGTAATATTTTAAGACATTTTTAATGTTATGGTAGATGTTTTTATTATTTGCATTTTTAAATTAGGTTACTGTTAGATAGTTCAGACTAATTATAAGCTTGTTGATTTTATTGAGCCCAATGATATCCAGTGGCTAGTGACAAATCTTTATAAGCCTAAACCCGAATTCCTCGCAATGACTCTGCAGTCATCTCGCACGGTGGGGCAGAGAAGAACAGGTCCCCCTGAGATTACTCCACCTTGAACAACCAGAAAAGGGCAATGGGGTCAATTACTGTTTCAGTTTACCCCACAGCTGCTGCATATAAATCAGTTTACCAGAAGCTCTTCAAGTGCTTTAACAACATTTACTTCAATGCCATTATCTTTGCTATTCCAGGCATTCTCGATGTAGGACAATGAAATCCAGAAATAAAAATAAGCAGAATGCAATGGAAATGTTCTCGTCATTTAGACTGAAATCACCACTCTGAAAAGTACAGAAACTTTCTAATATTTGACCTACTGATATCACACATTTTATTGGGGTACTTTGTCTACAGGAAAGATACACTTAAAAAAAACCCCCGTGTAATAAAAATCACTCAGTCACATCAGAAAGTCCCATTCCATTGGATGTGAACTTTAATCAATAAGTTCCTCAGTACTTTCGCACTCTTAATGTTAGCAATGTCAGGATTCTCTGAATAACTGAAAGGCTTTTTGCAAATCCATAGTCTGATTTTTAGTTCAACTCTCCAAAAGAACCTGTGATTCACAAGTCTAAATTATATATCATTAGTCTTTGAGGTACGACAAACTTAGCCCCAAAATGATTGACAACAAATAATCTTCAGCTAAGTGATTACCAATGACATTAATGTTTGGCTTTTTGTGGGTTTTTGTTGTTTTTCTTTTTTTTTAGTTTACTGAACTGGTTATTTAAGTTACTGGAAATTGAGTCTCTGCAGGTCTCATTTTTCTGGAAAAAAAAAATGAGGCTTAGAATGCAGATAAAGATAAAATCTCAAAGGATCAGTGGGTATGTTGAAATTTACCATCATGCATCTCTGCACAGGTTTACAGCCCTTATAACCTGAATCTCCTCCTTTAAACAGAAGTAACATATTGGAAAGTCTAATTAAATATTCTGTGGTCTTTTTAGGTTTTCAGAGGCATAAATGAGAACTAGCTACCCATCTAGCAATAGAAAACCATGTCTGAATTGACAGAAAGCCTCAATTTGCCATGGTTGAGCAACAAGGTGAGATTTTTCTTATTTTATCTAGGTTGATAAAGCTGGTGAGGGTGGCAAGGAGAAACAGATGTGGCGTGGCTGATGCAAGCAATAACTTCTGGCTTTCAGCTGTGCCAGGGCTGAACAGCAATTCACATGGCTTTACAGCATTTTCTTGACTCCAAATACAAATTTAGTCCTCAAATATAGTCACAGAAGCTGAAGACTACAGAACCTGCGGAGTCATAACGTCTTTAAAACCAAGACTGTCCTTTCTGGAGCAGCATCACACCAGAACAGGATCTGAGGTGGATCCCTTCTCATACACACTCTCTCTTTTGAAAGAGAGCATGAAAAAGCATCAAATAGGCAACCTGACAGAACTTTCTTGAGATGAACATTCAGACTGAATTATTTTCCTTGCCTACATAATTGCGTGTTTTTAAATAATTCAGGAATACAGAATATCACAGATCAAGCCGCTGTTCTTCAAAAGGAAGAAGACAGGAGGTACGAGAAGGATAGACAGTATCTTAGCACAGAACTCCAGAGGAGAATTGAGCCAGTCTCTCAGGTCCTCAAGGTTTGAGGCCATAACCCATCACACCGCTCTAACCTGTTTTCTCACCCATTCAAAGCACTGCAGGAGAAATTGATTGCAAAACTTCAGCCTCATATTTTAACAACATTTAAACAATGGAGATACATTTCTTTTATCTACTCAAAGGAGTCCAGTCTGAAAGAACCTGAAGAAAAAATACCATACTCTCTTCTTCCACCCTTTTCAAAATACAATTTTAAAAGGGCCGACTCAGTGTTTTCCTTCTAACAAATTAAAAGGCATGGTTAAAGGTTTGCTACTAAATTGTTTTATTTGATGACTTTAGTCTGAACTCTCTTCTCTTGCTGTGCCAGCAGCCATCATTATACTTCATGGCACTTCTCTAGAGAACATGTCTGCAGACCAGAACTCTGTAAAAAAGAACAAAATAACTTTGCAGATTGTATATTCCACATTAGAAGCAAGTGGATGTCTGCTGAGGGCAATGCTCTCCACTGTGACAGTCAAAGCTTTGAAGCTTGGTCAAACTTCCAGGAATCTGCAATCTGCTTCGAGTAGATGACAGCACGAGCTGCACTCTGGCAGAAGCAGATGAGGGACAGGATGCACTGTCACCAGTTATCTGAGTTTTTGACTGCTACAGATTCAGCTTTGCTTCTTTGCACAAGAATCCCAGCCCCACCAGTACTGCTCACTACTCCTTCATCTCTTTTGTAAAAGCCTCTAGAACAGCTTCCCTTCAATGCTTCATTTCAAAACCTCCCAGAACCTCAGCAAACCCCTGGGTGGCTGTTAAACAGAGTACAATTTACAAAGCACTGTGAGCTGGTGCCACCTCCAAGGGCACAATGGCAAAGGAACCAATTCTGGCTGCCCTCCAGCTCCCGAGCAGCAAAGTGGGGGATGCTGTTCTCAGAGTCCCAAGGAGAAGAGGACACACAGCCATGAAGCCCCTCAGTCTTCACGGGATGAGAGCTTTGTTTGAAGGCAGTTCAGGAACCACGCAAAAACCACTGATGCAGTAATTTTTTGGTAAGTTCACTTTTACCTGTCCATGCACACTAAGGACAGCAACACACAGAATGAAGGCATTGCAGTGCTCTACAGCAACATGCAGTTCAAGCCAGGGCCCTCTGTCACTCAAGCTCAAACACACTGCAAGTGAAGTTAGTCCTGCCTAGGCAGAGGAATACACTAAGGTCAAATAGATATGCATGCTTAGAGACCATGCAAAAATAACCTTTATTAAGTATTCCCTTAAAAAAAAAAAGAGCTACGTTATGTCAAATAAGAGACAGAGTAGTTCAGTATATAGAAATGTAAGAACAACTGGAAAGAAAGCTAATAATTTCTTCAAAGAGGAAGGAATGGTTTAAGAAGTATGGTGAGGAAACTTGTTCTCATTTTAAATACCTCACCAAGATAAGGTGTCTACCCGTGGTAAGTTATCTGGCCTGTTCACCATTACTAGCCTCATTATTAATGCTCTTATATTTATGTCATTTAAATAGTGAAAGCTATAATCAAGGTTATACTTCAATACTAAATAAGCAATTAGCAGTCAGACACTAATATCAAGCTGACATTTCATAGGGATTTTAAGATCCTCTGGACCCAAAGTTCAGCCTGTATATCCATTATCTCTGTGCATTATTTTTTAAATAGCACAATCTTTCCTGCCTAGTTTGATGATGTAAAACCACAATTTTAAAAGACTAAATATATCATCTGCAGAGGACTGTCCCCATCTCCTGACAGGAACTCCACATCTCAGATTCACTAGAACACTTCTCAAAGGACCCTTTCTAACAAAACCAGATTAGGCAGTGTGTGGATGGTGCTAACCAAGTATGCATTCCCATCATGCCTGAATGAATGGTTGCAATGTACAATTCCTCCTTCCCCCTGTTAATTCAAACTACAAAGTATCCAAAAACATTTTTGTGAGAGCAAGTGAGAGAGTGTGACATGACAGAAACCTCTAACTTTTCTCTCTGGATACACTACCACCTTCCATGAGTCTATAGGGTTAGGGAAGTTCCAGCAGTAGGCAAGAATAGGTTTTTCTTTTGCTAATAGAATAAGACATTTTGACAAACAAAAGCAGCATTACATTATTCTACTGCAGTAGTTCAACAGTAACACGTCAATAACATGTCAGGAACTCAACTTACAGGTATTTTAATCACAATATTATATTGCAAATTTGCCTAAGAATGTACAAAAAAACTGGTTCCTTCCTTTTCCTATGTGATCAAATGCTGCACAGTAAACAGAAAACATGAACCACACTGCACTGTAGCCAAAACCTGAGAGTAATGTGAAGACATGAAAATGAAAACGATGTCTTAGAGCAGTTGACAGCCCTTAGATCACTACCATTTTCCCACAGGAACTGGCTCCAATATTTCTTCCATGGCACTGGGGTTTTTGATGGAGATAATACCATATACCTTTTCAACATGGCATGGGATTTCGCCACAGGTCTTATGCAGCTAAATCTTGTTCATGCAATGCCTGGAAGATTTGAATGGGAATGATTAATTATTACCTTTTAGCACTTTCTTTTACATAAAGAATTTAGAGTTTTGGAACAGTCCTTCAGGAAATTACCCCTTAACACTTGTCCCTCAGTACTTTATAATAAAAAGTTCATTGCAATAATTTTTCAGAGATGAAAGTTTTTGGATTTTTTTTCTTTTATTTTCCTTTTCTTAACATTCTTTGTCTAATCCCTTTATTTTTTTTCCTCATGAGTTGAAGAGGTCATCATCTCTACCAAATTCTTTAGTACTGATTGTAATTAACAATCACAGCCTGAGCTAAATTATTTACTTGCTGGGCATCTGGCATTTTCCCTGCAATCATTGACACACTGGAAAAATCTAGAAAAATCTGAGATATCATTCATTTTTTACTTTTTTATGGATGTTCAGAAATTACATTATTAATCTGATAGACACTAGGCTGTTCTTGGTAAACTCTAATAAAGCACTCATTTTCCTTTGTCTTCCCCCAACAAGGTCATAAGCAATTTCAGATTAGATCTAAGACTCTTCCCCTGCCTGTAGTTGTGTAGTAGGATTCTGACAAAATTTAAATTAACTAAAAATCTTCCTTTATGTTGACACAGTTTTTTGCAAGACATTCCCAAACCCTCATTAAATAATTACAGAATTATCTAAGAAATCCACTCACAAGGCCAAATAACTATGCCACAAAATATACAGCAGCTTGCTCTAGATTGTGTTTATAAAAATAACATCCTGATCTTGAGATAAAGATAAACAAATAGCGTGAACTCAGAAGAGCTTTGAGCTGAGGGAAGAAACGAAGAATGGGGACTGCAGAAACCAGATTCATAAATTGGATGGCTCTCTAAATATATAGAGATTCTAACTTTTTTGTCCTTAGCTATACATTGGAATATTTCCAAATATCCTGAATATTGTATCCATTCCACCATGGGTAGCTAAAAGAGGTGGGAAGGAGAGGGGTCATGAGCATAAATCTTGATCTCTCCACTTAACATTCTGACTGGTTAGAGAGGTGCAAGGGAATACCATCTGCACGTGCTACCCGGCCCAAAGGCAGGGAGAAAACAGCTTACAAAGGAATGGGTGAGGCGGCTCAGGAAGACAGCCAGACAAAACAGTGTCAATGCAGAACTGAAGAGAGAGTCTCTGCTCAGTTACACCCATTCCCTGCACTTGAATTTCTGCAGGAGAGAAGAAACATTGTGAAACATTTCATTCAGTCAAATCTCCAGCTGATACCGATCATCCAGTCCACTGACTCAGGTGACCCTCGAAATTTGACCAATCAATTCTACCAGAAGCATAATGTCCTGGATATTCAAACACTGCGGCCTCCTGAAATACCACCCACCCCTACTTGTCTTTTAAAAGGAGACAACTTCTACATAATGTGCTTAAGAGTTAAAAATGAACAAAACTTCAGATGTGAAGGACATGACATGGGCAGGCACATCAATGGTTTGTGCACCTGTAGTAAGGGAAACTCCCACTACGACTGATGAACTCAGCAGAATTTAGGCTCCTGCTTAAAAATGTAGTGCACTGATATTTATCTATACGTACGATATTACTCCTTGGTTCCAATTCTAAACTCCTAATTGAGCTATTATTTCAGCATCCCAAAAGAAAGTATTACCTGGGCACTTCAGTTTGGGGATTTAGAGCTTAGAATAATTCTATTCAGATAAGTGAAGTGATATTGGAAGCCATCCAAGAACTGGTGACAAATGACAATATTGTTTGTGATGCTGTATGACTTTCCTTTCCTACAGAGGGAGAGAGAGTGTGCACCCTTAGGATATGCCAAGTACAAAGGAATTCAGACACAAACAGTAACGTTCTAGAAAACTGCACAGCCAGATCTCAAGGGGAACAACACAAACTGAAAGCACCAAAGTGATATAAACAAAAAATATTTTAAATCAAGCCAATTATTTTTAAATTTAAACAAAACAACAACAACATTCACAGAACCTCCACTCAGACCAAAAGACATAGTAGTTCTCTGGAACTTGTAATTTCCACAACAGAATTTTACTTGTGGGGTGCTCCAAGCTGCCCTGTAAGAGTAGCACAATGGATCTAACAGTAATATCAGATGAGTCAGGAAAAGCACATCAAAGAAAATTTTAAAAATTGAAGGTTGCCATAATGTTTATTTGCTGACTAAATGACTTAAAGCCTGGGCAAGTACAGGGATATGAAGGCAGGAACGCCATTATGAAGATGCCTTGTAAATAATGCTGACAGAGCAAACTGAATATGCATTTCACTGGGCAATGTAGAAATAAAATAGTATGGCAGCAACTGTTTTGGGACTCTTCACAGTCTCACAGATTGTTTCTACATAATACGACCATGATCTATTTTCCTTCTTATCTTTAAAAATTCTGTTTCTAGGCTGTCTCTTCCCAGCATCCCCTATACCACAATAGCACCTTTCCCTACCTTAATAAAACAAAGGTGCACAGAGGACGCTGCTGCATTCTCAGTCATACTGACTGTGTAATGTGGTGCTGCCTTCATCTTGTGCTGTGCCTTGAGAGGGCTCTTTCATCTTCAGTAGGAAAGTCAATCTTCCTCTATCTGCTCATCAAATTTGAAGTAAAGCACCTTTGGCTTCACCCTTCTTTCATGGATGAGAATCTTCATGAACACCACAGAAAACAACAATATCATTGTTTTCCTCCCAATCCCTTCCTAAACACCTCACCTGCTCAGCTGGCTGCAGGATGATGCAGGTGATGATGAGGCTAAGGGTGAACAGAGAACCAGCCTGTCAGACCAGCTGCTCTCATCCCTTGTGTTTGAGACCTCCACTCTGCTGGCTCATATAGAACAGACCAGACTGTTTCACTTGGAAGGGACTGCAGCCACCCTCTAGTACTCCTCTCTGGCCATGTGGTTGAGGGCATTGTCCAAGTGCCTCTCAAACACTGACCAGTTTGGGGAACATCTCTGAAGAAAACCTGCTCCTCTTGGTAAAGAAATTCTTCCTCATGTCCAGTCTAAACCTCCTCTGGCACAGATTTGAACAATTCACTGGATATCACGAAATGCTCAGCATCTCCCTCTCTACCTTCTCTCCCCAGGAAGCTGTAGAGAGCAATGAGGTCACCCCTCAGTCTTCATTTCTCCAAACCAGACAATCCCCAAGTCCCTAACTGCTCCTTACAAGCTATTCCCTTTTGTATTTCACTGTAATGGTAAAGTCTTCCCACAAAAAAGAAGGGAGGTGGTGTGTGTTTGTATAAGTGTCCACTGAAATTGTGTCCTAATTCAGGCCTCTTAATAATACCAAAGATTAATAATCAACAACAAAGCTGCAAGGATAAGACAAAAACCAGTAACTGTTGCAGCTTCCTTATGTGGTAACTGCTGATCAGGAAAACTTTAGATACTGCCTCTCATGCAGTGGGGTACATTTCCACTATACACGTGATTCTTAGCTGAGTTCATTCAGCAAATCTGTGTCCTCAGTTCTTGACACCTGCATGTTCTGCTTTCTCCCTTTTCCTCTGAATTGCCTTCATTCCTTCAGCACAAATTGAATGACTGATTAATTGTAATAATTTTAGCATTGCCTTTGTTGCTCACGTTAGAGATGTCATTCATTTGTGTGAGAAAGCAGAGATAAGCAGTGCTTAGTTCTGTCCTTGTATAGGGCTTGAAAAGGAGGAAGCTCTAAGTGCCTTCAGGGTAATTATGCTGGTATTTGTTACTGTGGGTAACTCTGAGTGCCTTCAGGTGGAAGCATCTTGTTACCACAGCATGACCACCAACAGAAACATCCAAAATGCATGTCTTGCAGATAAAAACAAGCAGAGAATTTCCAGCAAGAACAGTTGGCAATTTTATGACAACTGGGAAATTGAACATGTTTATACTCCAATGGCAAAATATCTTACTTCCTGCCTATAAACAAGGCCCAGCTTTGTGGTGTCACTGTGCAGAAATTAAGAGGGGAAGAAAAAGCTTTGCAATACCTTTGCTATCATCCTGTCTTCCTGTATCCTACCCCTTGTCCCTGGCTCTGCTACATTAGCCTGTAGTCATGAATGAACAATTATAAAGATAAAATGTTTTCATTAGCAGCTTTTATTTTGCATTTTGTATGTGAGGGCAGATTTGTTTTAATTACATCTTGCATTTTAGTAGCACACATTCTCATCAGGCACTTTTGTCACCCGTGACCAGAGTGTATGATCTCCATGAGCATGTCTCTGCTCTGTACTCAGATTGAACAGGGATAAACGCAACAGAAAATCTTACATAGTGGAGGAAGACCAAAGATTTTTTAATCCTACCATGACTTAACCACAAAGAAGCTGGCTGATTTTATCCCCCTGTACCACCCAGTTCTGTCCAGATTCAGGACCAAAAGCTAAGACATTCAGATTTGCAGTCTTGTCAGCTGACACTGTGAAGTACTGACAGATGCCCCAGAAGACTCTCAATGTCATGGCCCTTGAAACTTCTCTACCCTCTGCATTATCACTCTGCTTGCCAGTCAGGAATTCAGAAATTATGCTTTGCTTCCTTTGCATCTAATTTACATCTCAGACAGGGCTGTCATTCTAACACAAAAAAGAAGGGCTGCAAGAACACCAATAAAGTATAGGCTATTATTAAGATAGATGTTTTTAAATACACAAAAATTTTTGTAAGGCTTTGATGAAACCCCCTCACAAACTACCACCTCTAAAAAAACGTTTATGACCCTATGCTGCTCGTAGAAAGGAAGATTGAAAAGCACCAGGAAACAATTCTGCAGTGTGAAATTCAGTGTGTAATGAGGGGTGCAGGTTCCCTCACCCTGGGCATGCTTTGGTCAAGCTCATCAGGCAGCGCTGCCACGGCTGAAGTACCATTGTGATTTCAGCAGCAAGGAACAATTCTGTTCACAGATGTAACATCAAAGTGAAACATGCTTTGAAAACATAGAACACTGAATCATGCTGCCGTTCAATGACTTTTACATCTTATGAGGATGGGGTAGAAATCTCTTACATTCCTTTCTATCTGCAGTTCTTTGATACCTTAAAAGACCTGCTGCATTTCTTCCACTCCTCTCCATCAAGCTCTTGCCATGCACACCCTGGAGCAGCACACCAAGCCCAGCACATCAGACATGGGGGACCCCATTCCCTCTGTTTAACTGCCCCAGTGCTGTTTAAGACCAGAACAAGTACTGGCTCCTGAAATTGCCAGGGGAGGATTCCACAATGTCTTTAGGAAAAAATGAGATTATTTGAGCCTGCCTATAAATATCTGAAGACTGGAATTATATCAAGGAAAGATTCACAGGTAGATTCTAGCATCAGAAGGGCAAGAGTGTAAACATTTTTAATGCAGCTGATGAGATGTTAGATCACAAACCTAATGTTCAGTGAGTCAAATTCTCATGTGGAGAGAACTGACTTCCCAGCCTGAACAGAATCATGTCAGTCAAGGATGATGTTCATTTCCAACTCCACTGGCTTTGTAAAATTTAGGGCCTGATTCATCAATATTCAAGGCGCTTTGCAAAGGCCATCTTTTCTGTGAGCTTTTGTGGCAGAGGCAGACTGATACATCCCAGTGGGTTCGTGATTCACAGTTGTAAGGTGGATTTGTTTTGGCATTAGCATAGTCAATGATTAAATGAATTGCATTTATTAAATAAATTCTCTATCAAGTGCTATATTGTAAATAATGTGAGGTGGCTAGAAGCTGCAAAACTGTCAGAAAACAATCAAAATCTATGTCAAATACTAAGAAAGATACCCAGAATACACATTCCTTCTCTCTCTGACATGGGTGATTCTATTCTTTCTCTATCTTTTCTGTCTTCTCCTTTATTCAAGTTCTAACTTATTTCAAACTGCTACAATATTTAAAGCCATGTAATATACAACACATCAATTTATTATAGTCACTTGTTCACAAGATACAACCTAAAGAAGAATTTTCTTTCACTAGAATGCCTTTAACATCAGATTGTGTCACACATTCATGAGTTAAGGAAGGCATTTAAAGGACTTTATAATTTTAGAGTAATGTTAGTAGGCAGCAAAATCTGTTAACAGTGTTAATGAATTCCCATCTCAGCAAGAAAGGAGCCAACTACTCTTTCATTTCAGATTATGATTATCTTGGGCTTCAGGCAACCACTTTAGTCATGGAAACAAATACTTATTTGCAAAAGCATTTAGAATAAGATTGCATTTAACTGTGTATCTTTTTGGTTCTTGATCAATTTAACTTTAGGAAAGAAAAAGAGCAAGGGCAGATTCTGTGGATTTAAATTAGTTTCATCATTTAAATTGAATAAAATTAAAAATTAAAAGCTACCGGCCATAATGGCAGATAAAAAGTAGTGCAAACAATAGCCATATCATGAATATATATCTACTAAAGGACAGGCTGACACAGATTCAGCAATTTCCATCCTCCAGACTTTTCCAAAAATCAGAATAATGTCTCCTGCTTCCCTCCCAGGGCCAGTCACAAAGTTTCCTACTAACTGCATTGACTGAAGGTCCCCATCAGCTGACCAGGTTATTACATGACCAAATGTGGCAGCTGAAGTTGTTTGATATGAGCCACACTGGGCCACTCACAGCTGAAGGCCCCGAGGCCTCCCAGCTGTCTCACCAACAGGAAGGGCTGCCCAGGTCATCAAACAGGAAGGTTTGATTCAGTCAATAGTTCGTCAGGTGGCCACACCCGAATTCAAAATGCTAGATTTTAGATTCTTACATGGTTTTCAATCAGAAGGAAATTGGAGATTTATACAATTTAAAATACAGGCTAACACAATAAAACTCACAGTTTACAGATCACCATTAAGGTGACTTCAGAATACCTTTAACATTCTGTAAACAGGTTGTCGTTTTTTCTCTTCCTGGGCACCCTTCAAAATAAATAGAAATGTAGTTAAAAGTCAATGGAGTTCAGTAATTCATTTCATCCTAAAGTAAACATTTAAGAGTAGCTCAGATGGAACGTCCCTTCAGTGCATCTATAAACACAGAAACTGATCAGATTTGTAAGATTTACCTGGAATGTGAAGATTTGCGTTGAAGATTTCTAAACAAGGCAGAAATAATATGGTTTGGTTCCAGAGTCTGTAAATTAGCATCCTAACTGAAAACCACTGGGTTTTTTTAATTTATATTTATTTATTTATATTTATTTTTATTTATATATTATTTATATTTATATATTATTTATATATATATTTAAAACTCTGCCCTGTCACCTACCATTTCCCTCTGTTTCTCACCAACAGTTGCACTGTGCCTTTAATACACTCTTCTGAAAAAGAACTTAGATTCTCACTAAAACCCTTAGTTTAAAACAAACCAGCATTTTTACTGTGATTTTTGAAACATAAAAAATTAATCATCTAAATATCAAGGCAGAGATCTGTTGTTTCATATTTTTTGAGCCACAGGAAGGGAAGTCTGATTTTAGCAGTCCCAGTGTTCTTATCGGTTGAAAAGTGGATATGTAAAGTTAAGTAAATTCTCACAGCATTCATTTTACTGGCCCAAAGCAGTCTTTAAAAAAAAACAACCTGTATTTACTGAAATACAGAAGAAACATCACCATATGCATTTACTTCCACTTTTCTAGTTACTGGCCCAAAATAAACATTAGAGCACACCCAAAAAATCAAAGCAAACAAAAACAACAAAAAAACCCCACAAAACAAAACCAAGCAAAAAAACCCCAACCTGACAGCTTTGCAACCTTTTTTTTTGTCTTAAATTTTTGCTCAAAGTGCTAAGATTCAAAAGTATTGGATATAATACCATTTGAATTCACTGTTCATTAAAATATGTAGCATTTTTTTTAAGGCATTTCTAGCTTCAAATACAAAAATGACTGTCCTTCTTTCATATGCCCCCCTCAATGTACAATGTAAAGATGAGAATCAAGTATTGAATTAGGAAAAATATCCAAAGCGATCAAATAAGAACTAGAAAACGAGAGTGATGAAGCAGAAATCCAAAATTACATTAATAGAATTCCACCACTAAAAAAAAAATTACATTTTTTCTACATTTGCAACAGTCTTCCATCACCAAAATCCTGTTTTTACAGATGATATTTTGCCATTTATCACTATGAGATTTTACGCAATCTAAGCATGTAAGCTCTTCTTGGTAAATATCAGTCTTATTTTATGAGTTGCCTAGAAAATGCATGGATATGTCATAAATAAATAACATTTTTATTAATAAATTATTATGGCAATAAATAAGTAATGTTTCAAATTACCCACTAGCAAAGCACAGATACTGAGCAATTTGCTTATTTTAAATTCAGATTTCCTAATTCACTCCTTATTCCATGCAGCCACAACAGCAGTTCTTATCTGCAGTTCTCCAAACTCTAAAGATTTTGTTAACTTTACTGTCTCTCAAATTGACTGGATTATGAATTTATGGAATGAAGATATTTACGGAACTATCAACAACAACACAACAAAAAAAGACCCCAAACTACACACACAGATAAATCCAGTGAATCTGAAATTGTAATTCTAAACTATGTACCAAAAGTCAGTGGCTGTTCACATCTCAGATATTATCCACAAGAACTAGAAATGAAACATTTTTAATTAGAAGTAGGGGCGTATCATATGAAACAATAAAATGGAAAAAATATGATGAAAATTTTAAATTCCTAAGATGAACACAGTTTTGTCCACTCAGGTATTTACTACATATTCCTTGTGTGGCATTATTTTGACACTCATACTTACAGTTCCCTTTTAATACTCTAGAAAAGAGTAAAAACTCCAGAGAGCAGAGCAGCATCATTCCTGCTGCAGCCAGCAGTAAAAACCAATCTACACTTCAATGGATAATCCTCCTCTGGCTAAATACTGAGATAGCAACTCATC
The DNA here is from genome assembly GCA_013397845.1 of Melanocharis versteri. Lineage (NCBI taxonomy): Eukaryota > Metazoa > Chordata > Aves > Passeriformes > Melanocharitidae > Melanocharis > Melanocharis versteri. Next base: position 1,367,811 of record VZTG01007483.1, on the reverse strand, counting down.
GTAATATCAATTTTCTTGGCCTGCACTGAGTGCTTTCATTTGGGAGACAGCATTTTCCTGGAATGAACCTGTCTGGAGGTGGAAAAACTGAGCCAAACCAAATATGTGATGAAATAAGGAAGAGCAGGGATGAATTTAAATATCATCTAAATTGTGAAATCATTCTCTAGAAGGATTTGAGTCAAACCCAAAGTGGCTTGAGTGAGGATTTTGTGCAGCTGCTTAAATCTGTATGGTGGCGCAGAAGTGCCAAACTAGAAACAGGCACATTATCCTCTCTTTCATCCTCAGCTTCACACAAAGCTGCTATTGAGAAACACTGACTCTTCTCTGAGTCTCGCTGGCACAAGGAGAATGGTAGGGAGCTTTGGATCTATGAACAATTTGTTGTGAAATGTTTTGGGGGGGCAAAAAAAAGCATTTTATAAAAGCAGTATATGCCATTAAGAATCATCAAAGCTATTCCAGCCATAAATAATTTCCTCTGTGACGGAAAGCAACCTCAAGGGAAATAATGCCTTAGGAGGCAAAACTTACATATCTGCAAAAAGAAATGCTTGAAGGGGAAAGCCTGTCCAGTCCAAACGATCTGCTGGGCTGTGGGGATGAAGTGACCCAGAGGACAATCTCACAGTGTGTTTATGGTGCAAATATGCATCTTAGTGGTTTTAATGCCGTAGAGTCTGCATATTGAACAATATGCAAATCACAGGCACTGTTTTCACAATCTCAGAATTTTCAGACCTTCATCCTTAATAATTCCAATGAAGACCAGTGTCACAACCCAGCAACAACAGGTATATCTATGAGGACAGAGAAAAGTTGCTCAGTGAGACTTCACCCATGATGAAAGCCAAGCTCAAATGTTCGCCACTGTTGGCTAAGCAACTAAAAGCACATGTCCTCTGTCAAGTGCCAGGCTGGCTCACGCTGGAGCAGGGCAAGGAAATGGGCACAGAGAGCATGAACAGGACTGTGGAGCTGGATTATCAGGTATTAAGCACAGAACATACCAAGGGAAATATTTCTTCACACAACATACAACTGAACTGTGAAAAATTGCATCTGTGCCACAGGTGTTGCAAGGGCTAAGCTATAAATGTCTGGGAAAAGGTTTAGACAAACTCCTGAAGGATAGGTCTATCATTGGATATTTGATATGGCAGTTCGGATATAACTTTTGACTTAGAAGTCCTTAAACTATTGATTGCCATAAGCTGTAAGAATATAAAATGACCCTTTTCTCAAAAGGGTCTTCCAATTCTTTTCTGTAAGAATCTGCTGCTGGACTAGATAGATCTTTGGTGTGACCTAGTGATACTTTTCTCATCTCACCCATCTTCTGTGAGTAACACTGGAATATCATTGAGAGCCTTTGATTTGCCACCTGCCATAATCACTTTCTTTTAAGTTGAATTGACAAGAATATTTATAAAGCCACAAGGTATGTGCATGCTCAATTACAGTACAGAAGCAGTAATTTTAAATTCTGACAAAGAAATTATTTTTGGTAACATAACTTACTAAACAATTCAACTCTTATTGAATTGCTTAAAGGAGTACTATGCATAGACTGTTCATACATCTATATTTTGATCTTTTTTTCCTAGCAGTCAATATTTTTATTGTGACTTGCTTAATCCTGAAAAAAAGTATATTCGTTGCATATTCACAGTCTGATTTTTCCAGAAGCTTATACAAAATGTTTTATTGATATGCCCTGATGAG
>VZTG01007483.1:1258512-1366040 GCA_013397845.1 Melanocharis versteri | reverse complement strand
AAAATACTCTGTATAGAAGTGGGGGGGGGGGGGGGGAACCACAAGAAACCAAAGGTCTACTTAGTATGAATCTAAATAAACATCGTAAAGGACCAAAGAAAACTTACACAAGCAAAATGGATTTTGTAAAGTTAAGTCTGGCTCATTGTGAAGCAGGTTTGCACAGGTTATTGCTTAACAACTAAACTACCTGTGCCAGGACATGAAAGAGTGTGAACATGCTGGACATGGATCTAAGTGGATAACATAGAGCTGCTTGAAAATCTGTAAATTTTCTAAGGGTAGGGACTCAGAAAAGATTAATTCAGGGCGAGGCTGCAGATTCCTGCTGTGGAGCTTTCCCAGGCCGGGATGCAGAGGTACCTTGAGTCTGGCTGGCTCAGAACGACTTCACGAGCCAGGAAGCTCTTTTACGAAAGTTAAAGAATATTGTCAAATCTCAAAAAATATATCAGAGCTCCCTATAAACATTATTACATGCATTGAGAAATGAAAATCAAATGTAAAAAAAAATTCCCTGATCTCATCCAGCAAAATATATTTGTCTGTTCTGGCCAAGATAGGGCACTAGATTTTATCATATTCAAATCTACTACACAAATAATACATGCAAAATTCAGGTTAAAATTGAAACACACTGTGAACATTTTCACATATCCTGGAATTTTTTAAACTTTCTGGTTTTTTTCATTATGCTTTTCTTAAAGATATGAGTTCCTCCAGTTGTGACCTTGGATATTTCCCCAAGTTAAGAAAATAATTATTTCAACAATACTATCTCCATAAAAAGATTAAGAATTCAAATCTAATTTTTCAAATCATGAAGTTAGGATAGTGGGGCTAGGTACAATGTAATCCTGGGGATGGTTAAATTGAAAGAAATCCATAATCCTGAAATCCCGGTTCTGGACTGAGCAGACATATCCATCATCCGGCTGACTACTGGACAGAGCAGTCCCAAAACAGACCACACTAACATACCACACTTTTTACCACATTGACTTTTTATATTTACATTATGCAAATCAAGAAATTAAATGAGAAATGCCATCTCTCCTAGAATGGCATCAATTTGACAACACAACTTAATAAATGAGAAATACTATGTCTGCCTTCCTTTCATACCGGCATTAAATATTAACAAGGAAAGAGATTCTGCACTGAAAATCAGTTCAATGCTAAGAATCAAATCGGCATAAATCACATCAGGAGAAACCTCTATTAGTGTCTAAGTGTTTTGTGTAGGTAAAATCCTGGTTTACTTATAAAATTGCAGGAAAACAGTCTTGGGTTTAATCTGGCCATGGCTGCTGACACAGAACCTGTATTTCTGTGGACTTTGCTCTCATAAGAAATACATAAATATTTCTCTCACCACGTCCTCCTTTAAGTAATACCCTAGGATCTGGTATATGTAGAATTTGTAAGAAAATATCTCTTCTTCATGAAATCTTGAATGTTCAGTAAAATATCCATTCATCTCCACTACTGAGCACAGGAAAAATATTTATTAGAGCATGACTGCTGGTGTACTACAGGTACTTACAGGAATGTGTAAGCAAATGTGAAATGGTACCTGCAGATGGGTTTTACCTCCCACAATACACCACTTTCCCTTCTAATAAAGGGAACTGGTGACTGGGAATCTGATCTCAGAAGCACAGAATATTCTGAGTGGGAGGGGATCCACGAAGATCACTGAGGCCAGCCCTTTAGGGAATGGCCCTTACAGTGGTAGAATCCATAACCTTGACGCTATTAGCACCATCCTCTAATCAACTGAGCTCACACTGAAACCTGAGGAATAAAATCTACCACAGATGGAAAAACTATCCAACTTACAATTTCAATATATCAGAGCAGTAGTCAGAATTCAAACTGATTTCAGGTTTGGTGGGTTTTGGGGTTTTTTTTTTGAAAGTTTATATCCAGCACATGCTGAAAATTATCTAAAAGTACAAAATAATAAAACTCCATTCTTCCATTAAGAGTGATTTCAAAGAAGATGTTTCAAATACTCCAAGCCTCTTCCTTATTAGCAACATTAAGGCATCTAACACAAAAATATATGTCCATGATCTGCTAGAGAAATACCAGTCAAGTCATTACAGTCTCCTTTATCTATATCCTATCTAAGGGAAGACAAAGGCTGAGCTAAAATTCCATTTCTGACCGAGACTTGTTGCATAGCAATCTTTATTCACGTCTACCCTCCGAGTTCCTGAATTCACCATATCCCACTGCAAAAATCGATTGTTACCTCTGAATGCAGTTCCTTCAATGTGTATGTCCCTGTACGTGCAGAGATGTGATTCAGAGTACAAAGCCTTATGTAATCTCATTAGGACAACGTTTCCAGCCAGCCCTTTAAATGAGCTCCCCATTGTACACAGCTGTACTTGAGGACAGAAAGCAAAATAAAAGCATATCCATTTTGCCAGGGAAAATGTTGCACTTCTACTGTGTAGACACAGTGGGGTTACTATAACATTATGAAAAAGAGTGCAAAATTGATTTACTACTTATTTTGTATTCTGAAAACTGGTAGATATTATTATATTAGAAACTGGAAGGGAAAGTTTATCACTTAAGCAGGTGGTAACTGGGAATGGGGCTGGTGGACAGAGCAGCCTTTTATTTCAAATTAACAGAAATAAAGTATCAGAGGGAAATCTTCCTATGCTACATTTATAGTCCCCTCATTAAACAATATTAATGTAAGATAACCCATCTGCAATTAACATGAAGACACAACATATATGGTACAGCCTAACTACCTTCTCAAAATCTCTAGCCTTGGCATTTCAAGTGCAGGGAACTGATGTGAAATGAATACTCTAGCATCCTTTCCTTTTATGGGTGTAAGGGGTGTTACTCTGCATTTTTTTGACTTTCCAAATCTCCTAAAAGCTGAACTGGGCAAACATTTCATGAGTTAACAGTGCCTCACTACAGTGTGTGGCTATGTCCACAAAGATACCCTTCTATTGATCAAACTTATAAAAGTGTTCGTTGACTGCCTCAATTTGCCAGATACATGACTGCTTCATGTGGGAGCCTAATACAAAGCAATTGCTAGGCAGCAATTAATCAGATATATTAACTGTAAATGAAATAAATCAGAAAACGCACAGCACCGAGTAAGGATATTTGAACAATACACTTTTCTTGGCCAATCTCTTTTGAGCCAGTGAGCTGAGCTCCTGGGACTTTTAGGGCACAAACATGGCACTAACCCTTCATCTTGATGAGATCACAAAAGCATTACCTGCAGTGGTGACACAATCTCAAGCAGAAGCAGATTCAACATGAATGTGAATGATGCCATGGGAATTGCACTGAGCAGGGATACATCCCTCTGCAATACCCACACACAGGCCTTGCTCAAAACAGGCCTAATAGCTGAGCATCACTCTTCAGCTTCAAACACTCCTTGCCCTGGGGCTCTTCATAGTGTTTCATTTCTTGGGTATCAATAAACATTAGAGAAATAGCATGCTGAACAAGAACAGAACTCTGGTTTTGCATGCCAAAACAATAGTTGAAAGCATAAATACATTTTGTTAAGAACAGCTATTCCAAGGTTTCCTTACATGGTTTATAGATTATGATAGAAAAAAAAACCATGATGACATCAGTAGAGGAATGTAAAATTTGACCTTCAGCTAGACAGTGATTGGCATTGACTGTAATTCTTCATGAGACTTCACATAATCAGCATGCTGATGCACATGGGGAGAGTACATAATCAGTTGCTCTTGATCACAGACCATTTTGTCTGAGAAAAAATCCAGCACTGGCTTTGAAAAGTGTACGGTGACAATTGCAACTGGAAACTAAAGTTATGGGGAAAATATCAAAGGAAAGTTGGAAAATTAAACTATTTGAATTTGAACAAAATAATACAATCACACAAGGTTTATAAGCTCCAGACTGAGAAGAGATTATAGACTTAATCTGGTGGTTTGGTCTATGGGTGTTTGTTGCAAATTTGTTGAATAGATTTATCATCTTTGACTTCTACCAACATATCAGACAGATGGAGTCCCTTCCCTACTGACTCTTTGTTTTATTCAGCAGTTCTTGGGGACCCTACATATATGATGTCAGAGCTAAGACAGACATCAGTTCTGATAGTAAAAGTCAGGCTGGGAAACAGTTCCAGTTCCTTCTCCATCAAACATTTTAAAAAGTATATCCCAGTTAAAAAGAGATCTACTTATTAATCCTGTTCGATTTTACATCCTTTTAATGATATAAACATTCATTCTGCATTAGTTCATGCAGTCGCTCCTATGATGCACATTACCAACAAATGTTATCTACATTACCAAAAGCAGGGTATTGCCAAACTGTACAATTGCACATGTAAATTCAGGGGTCGCACATAAGCAGTTAATAATTGACTCAGGTCATTTTTCTATATTCATGTGCAATGACTGCATTGGCAAAGGGATACACAGAGTAGAATGAAACCTGGCCCTCATTGATAATATGGCAATCACCATGGTTAAACAGACATTTTTAGGACAAAAGAACAAGAAGTGTCACCAGGTTGAGTCAATTCCCAATACAAACAATGAAGTCTTGCATCTTTTATGGCAACTAACAAAGTTCCAGTGTTAATAGTTAAGGAAAAGCAGATTTTTTTTTTTCAGTGCTGATCAGTTACAATTAGAATTTCTCCTTCAACAGACAAGAGTTTCACGAGGAAAAAGCAGTAACACCTCAGCAAAGGAAGAAACCCCATGATTCTTCCAGCTGTATAAACAAACTTCTCAGTCCAAGTTTTACAAAGACTACAGATGCTATGCCACACAGTTCAACACTCACAGGTATAAGTTCAGGATCAGAACTACGAAAGCTTTACATATATATACTAAATTTTGTGACTATGTTAAATGTGGAACTCAGCTGAGCTCAAGGTTCAATACAAATTGTCAACAAATTGAGAAAAAGCTGTATAAATCAAAATACCTTTCCTCAGTAACAATATATTCTTTACAAAATACTTGATATGAAGAAAGGGAAAGATGAAAATGTCTCCCTCGCCACCCTGCAATGTGTTGGATTTGTAAAAGAGTTGATCAGGTCATCAAAAACTGAAGAGTAGCTGTTCACATAGCAGTTAATCCAAAAAGGAAGGCAACTGTCAATTCAAATTCAAATAGGCTTTTTCTTCCTCTGCTCAACAGTGGTTGTCAACCAAAACTCCTTTACACCTGTAACAGTTTCAACCAACTTACTCGCTGCTCTGATCATATATGTACATATATGATCATTTTAAGAACAGTGTCCCTGTTTCTTCTCTAGTATAAAAGAAATATAATTTTCCCCATGTTAAAAGGACTCCTAATCAAATAATCTTTCTCAAAGAATTAAAAAGTACAAAAGCCAACAGAAACTTCTACTTTAGTAACCGTCAGCTTATACTTCAGTATAAACTTAAAATGACCCATTTTCCTGTCCAGATGTATACTACCTTCATATTCCCCAAGTGGAACGCCAAAAAGAGTAAATATACCTGGATGACAAAACAGTTTGGATAAGAATTTCTGTGCTGAATCTGTAAACAGAAGCAACTTAGAAAACATAGTGAAATTGTGCACCTTTGCAAGGAAAAACAACGTTCTTTCTTGGTAATATACACATATGTAGGGAAGGAGGACATTTCAGCTGGCCCCTTTTTAAATTATTCATTGTTGCACACACATATTTTTAGTTCTGTAAAAGGTCAGTCTTCTGATTCCACAACACTTTCTTGTGGAGTAAAGAAGAGTCCCATGAATATGCAGACACACACCCCTATAACACTTCAGTCACTGTGCATTAATGTGTGTTCTCTGTATATTTCAAAGTCAAACAAATAATACCTGTCATGAACATGAATTTCTAATATCTTCTATATTTCATTTTAAATGAAATGTCAAAATGATGGAAAATATTTTCTAGAAAGTTGCAAAGGGCAGTGTCTAGTAAGAAGCTGCAATATGTAATTCTGCACTAGTGCAAAACATCATTAAAGGGACACTGCCACAAATTGAATCAGATTTTTTAAATCATTATTTTACTTACCTTTGTCAATCCTTACACAAACATTTCTGAGAACAGAAATCTGTTTGTAATCCTGATTTGTCATTCTTCAATTACAATAGCCGGCTAGATTTCCCTACAGCTGAGAAAATGGATGCCAGTACATTATTTTTCCTTTGTTATGCAGCATCATGTTGACATAATATTTACAAAACCCACTGAGCTGGAAGCCAAGTTTGGATGGGTGGTGTTTGTTAAAGATTGATTTTTCTGGCTCTGTCACCTGGCACACATAAAAATGCTTTTATACATTTATTCACCAATATTGGTTCAGCTGATTACGCACCAAGGAAGTCTTAATCAGTTTATGTGGGTGTTCCAGTCACTCATATGCAAAACCTAAGCTGCCTTTTACATTCACAAGCCCGGCCCAGCAGCTCTCCTCAGCTCGATGACGTTTTTCTCCTGTCCTTGGCAATCCCACCGTCCCCAGAGCACTCAGGTTGCATTTTCTGTAGTCACCCCACACCTATCTGTTTCCTCTTTCAGCTCACAAACAGCACACTGTGCTCTGTTAACCCACTGAGTTCATCTTTCACTAGATTAGCTGTGTTCATAAAAAGAGAAGAAGTCATTAAGGCAAGTGACATAATTCTATCATCAGCCAAGGAATGCAGGAGAGTAGGGTTTGGTGGTTTTCCTGGGGGTAGGGGATTGGTTTTTTTAATGTTGGCACAGTCTTAATTTCTTTCACCATTGTTATTTCAGACTTGTGATCCATCCAAACACAGTTCACAGAGATGAAAAGATAAATCTTAGCAAAATGCGAAAGCATTGATTTTCAGGCAGCAAATGAATCTCTAATGTCCATACTACCTTCACTGTGATCTCTAGCAGATAAATTATTAATGCAAGTGTATGAACATCATTTTGTTGTGATTAGATTTCACTTAAATTTTAATTTTAAAAAAGTCACAGGGGATTGAAGAAGCAGTCACATAAGATAAGCGAGTCAGTCAAAGTTTTATTTTTCATGTTTGTGTGCTGGGATTATCTGGAATCTTATCATTCATGCAGCAAATTACCAAGAACTACATTAAAAATGTGTATAGCCATTTTCATTTTTAAAAGATTCAAGACTATAAATAATTAAATGGGTGAGACATCTGTTATTTATGAGCTGAAATGACAGTTTTAATTTAGTTCTTCGTTTAGCTGAGCCTAACGTATTGAGACTAAGTAAGAGAAAACAGGAAATATTTTTAAATGACATCTCTCAGAGTTTAGAACTTCCAAGGGTGCAAATCACTCTTGGGTTTTTTGTTTGTTATGTTTTCCTTCCAGACCCATCAGAAAACACTCTCCATTTATGACCTAGGATTGCACGTCCATGAGGATTCTGATGACAAGGTAGAGCAACCACAGTGGCTTCACAAAATAAATCAGCCACGTTACTTCTCTGTAAACATTCAGGAGACAAATTGCTTATTTAACACATGGATCCCAGTCAGACATGTTGCTCAAACCACAACACCATTATGAAGCAGATATTTCCCATATTTTCCCCCTTTATTTCTCTCTACTACTGTACCAGTAGAACATCTATTGTTGTGAATCAAAATATTCCCTGCGAGAAAACAGAAGGCTCAAAAAACTGCAGCAAGGTTTGCACAGAGCTGGTTGTGTCAGATAAAAATAAAAGGTGCCCACCTCCCCCTTGCCAACTTTGGTTTGTGAAGGAAAGGTTGGCTTGTTCTAAAACTATTGCTTTTCTCTCTCTTTTTTTTCTTTGCTTGTTCTTGTTTTTGTTTTAATAAAAAGTTTACATACCATGAAATTTTTCTTTAGGAACAGACCTTTAATGATTCTCCCTCATTATTGATAGTTGAAATTACTGTCTCGTATGTCTGCTAAACTTTGAAAGACAAAGGATTGGGCACAAATTATAGATTTACTATTCAAAGGATTTTGCAGGCTCCAGTAAAAGCCAAATTATTAGAATGTAAAGGCAATTTCTTTTTCAGTAAAAAATAATTATTTTTTGGAATTGCAGATATTTTGCATACCCCGGTTTCAAACAAGCCACACGGCCCCCAAAGCCAAAGGCCCCAGAAGTCAGAACTCTGAAAGTAAATAAACTGAAAATAGATGCAATTATTTGTATAAATCTACCATTACGATTAACTTCAGATCAAGTTTACCTGGGGAATGACTGTCCCCATTCTCTGAGAAAAGCAGATTCACAGTTTGAGGGTAACACAGGGGGTGGGGAGGTGAGGTGGTTCCTGAAATTCCTCTGAGATGGAAGCTTTCCAATAGAGAGGAATGCCAGAATTCTTATCAAACTGAGGAGAATGAGCTCTGGGCTTCCATGGGATCAGCCTGGGATGGAAGAGACAGAACTGCTTTTCAGAGGTGTTGGACATAAAGAGTTCTCACTGAAATCCATGGGAGTCATCACTGCTCTGAGAGAAAGGGTTCATGACACATGTTGAATGACAGAGGTTGATGGAAAAAAAAACAACTGCAAAAAGGCCTGAGTCTAGAGACTTCAAATAACAAGCTATCTTTCATTAGATCAGTCATGAGAGGCTGGAAAGGAGAATATTCTAGCTGACCTCATAAAAGACATTATCTGTCCCTATGAACATTGCAATTCTTAAATCCTAGGCCATCACTGACGCAACATTACTACTGTGTCCAGAACCTGCAGTAACTTTCTTTCGATATCTTGTTTCACAAAGGAACAACTACATATTCAGAATCTCAGGGTAGTATAACCCTCCCAGTGTTAAACGACTGTATTGTTTATTCGTGAAGCAGATAGAAAACCAAAGCCTCGAGGTTTTGTTTCTTCACCTGCTGCAATGCAAGGAAAAAGGCATTTCAAAGACCTGCATATTTTACATCTTATCTCTTAAACAAGAAAAGGCAAAACAAAGTAATACCAACATTTCATTCCTGCAGAAGAAAGTAAAAGAGTCTTTCTCAGCATCTTATCTTATTTCTCATTGGTCATTTCCCATTTATTTACTTGGATAAAACTGAAAAGTGTCGTGTTTTTTTCACATACACACAGGAAAGAAGAAGAAAAAAAAAAAGTGAAAATGAGGTGGGGAAGGAATCTATTCTTTTTCCACTGGAAGATTAGCTTGTCTATTAAAAAAATATCACAATAAATTTTCACATAACAAAAAACCAATTACCTTACTCTCCCCCCCCAGTACATAGCAGTCGAGATATGTATTAAAAGGGAATCAGCAAGAAGGTAGCAGGTGTTGAGGAGCATTCAGGCCAAAGACACCTGCTGTAGATGTCAAGAAAATTGAGAGAAATTAGGGACATCTAAGAGGACAAACACAGGTGAAAGCTTGAAAAGTAACAGGGTGCCAGGTGAAAAAATAAACAGTGCTAATCAGACAGATGAAATTAAAAGCTTGCAGATAAGCACTGCTGAGATGCCCACCCCATGAGTTTAATCATTTGTAGACACAGAAATAAATTTCAGAAGTTGCAGGCTGATGTAAATACCATCATATACATCCTATAACATCATAAAAGGCCGTATGAGCTCATTTCAAATCAAACTTTTTTCTTTTTTTTTTGGAAAAGGAAACTAATATATGTCCTGAAAATAGTGAATAAAAGATAAGAACATAAGCAGGACTGCACAAAATAGCCTGTTACAAGGTACCATTTAAGAGCATCTGGAAATCAGATGTCAAGTGAGTGGCTTTGGGTGATGAGAGAAACACCTGCTCCAATGCCAGCAAGTGGCAGCTATTTCAGCAGAAGAGCTGTGGACTCTGATCTGCAGAAATGTACTGCATCTGGAAAACACTTTCTGTTTAAGAGTACTTGAAATGGGGATACTCTTGAAGGTCATAGATTAATAAAGTACAATTTCACTTTTGTGAGTCAAATTTTATCAGGAAACCCTAAAAGATAGAAAGAGCAGGAATCACATGTGGAACTGCCAATAGCATTGCTTCTCATAGCTCTGAAGCAAAAGGAGGAACACATGCAAACACTCTGAACCCAGAGAATTGTTATTTATATGAGCTGAAGCTCAAAGCCCAGCAGTGACAAGGGACTGGCTCTCTTTTAAACAAGAAGCGGACCACGGCCACGCTTGTTTCACGTGGGCAGGGCCCAGTGCCTGTCTGTAACATCAGGCACGTCGATGGAGGCACTGAGAAGATGTGCCTTGCCAGCCAAGCACCCAGTGGCCTTTGTGTCACTCAGGGCTGCAGCAGCACCGAGGGAGGAGAAGTGCTGCTCCCTTAGGGGTCCCAGCTGGGGCTCTGCACGGCCGGTACCAACTGCTTGGGCCACCTGGACACTCCTCCAGCCTGTCTGTGGGAAACGCACTGCTGGCACTGAGGAAAGGACACAGGGGGAATATTTGCTGTCACTTACCAGCCCAAGGACAGCAACTAATTAAGAGTTTTGAGAGTTTAGGGCACTGGAAATTGAATGCAGGACCATGCTCAGATTAGTGAGAAAAATTGACACCACAGAAGATACCGACTGACCATGACACAAAGCAAAGGAAGAGGAAGACAGGTGCTGAAAAGGGGAAAGATCTGCTCTGCAAACAGGGCTAACATTCAGCATCTGAAGAAGGCGTCTCAGCTTATCACTATCCTGAACAAGGTACATGTCACACATTGCAGAGATTCACATAGGCTCCCTCATCACTCTTTTGACTACCAGGCCACTCCTGCAGAAAACCTTTTGGGCACCATAGAAAACATTGCCAGATTTTAAAACAGGTGTATTTGTTATACAGGTATAATTGTATATTAAAAGCATCAAAAAATGTTCAAAATGAACTAAAGGTTTTAATGTTTACAGCAAGCTCACTTTCTTAAAAATCCACAGACCTACAATAATGTAAATAGCATTAATTTTAAAGCAGGTAAATTGAATAGCCCACTATCATCATCAACACTGATCTGATACTAAAAATGAAGGGAAAGCATGTTTAAAAAATCATAGTTAACCTTTCACTTGTTGTCTTCCTAATGTACCACTGAAAGAGCTTAAATACAATTGTGACCTTTGTAAAGTTCAAGGATTCTGTAATTGTATTATAGGTAAAGTAATTAAAACAAACTACAGAATACCTATTATCTACAGATTAGTGCTACAAAAAGAGTTCATCAAAACTTGCCAACTTTGCTTCCCCACCAAAAGAAGACAGAACTGAAAAATTTTCCAAACTAAAGCCTTGGAAGAAAATGCTATTTCCAAAATAAACTCATAGTCTAATATGAGTCATAGTCTTTTCAGGAAAATAAAAAACTCAACAGTTTTCAAAAAAAATTAGAATATTATGAGCTAACACAAAGGTTTTAAAGACAGATTTGCCTCTCGTTCAGTTTCTATTTTTCCATCAAGTGTCAAAATATCAGATTTTGTCATTACAAATACAAATGTGAGATCTTGATTTTAATTACAGGATGTTGCAGTGAGTGCTAAGATGTGGATATCAGAAATAAAATAAAATAAAATTTAAAAGTACAATAGCTTGTCTGTTTGTTTGTCAGGAAATGTCTGCAAAAGGACATAATGTACCCCAGTGCAGTACCCCAGGTGTATCTTCTCCTGTGCCAGTACTACTGACATGTCAGGAAATCATGGAAAACATAATAAGGTATATGATCTCCTGTCCCAATAAAATTTAGTAGGATACCATAAAAAAATAAATTTATAAACACCAGAATGCCTTTCTAATCCACCCATACAATAGAAACAACACATTTCCCATGCTATAACAATGTTTCTAAAATGGAGGAAAGCAACTTGAAAGGATTTTAGGTTAGTTTAGCTTTTACTTATTGTGATAGGAAGAAGAAAAATCCGGCTATAAGCTTTGACAGGATGAACAGCTCTGCGTGTGTAAATCCTACTTCACAACAGTTGAAGTACATAAGTAACTATTTCCAAGTGATTGTGTGCAGAAAAAAGATATAGAAATTTTGTATTCTCCTCCCACTTGCATAATACCTGACTGCATTTAATTGAAACCTTCCTTAAAACTTTTGAGCTGAGACTAATGATGGCAGTTTTGAGACAGCAGATTTTTTAAAAATGTAGTTGATGGGATAAAAAGAGGGCTTTAATAAAAGACTGTTTGCAACATTAACTAGGGTGTTTACTGGTGCAGAAATACCAGAAATTATCAACATACATCTTTGCTCAGGTAGGCTGCAGATAAAACTTATGTGGCAAAAAAGGAAATTCTTCACTGGATTTCCACAAGTACAAGGTATATTATCCCAAAAGCTTAGTGTGAAAGAGAAAAAAAAATAACTTTGATTTCCAGAAGCCACTTGCTTGAGTTCCCTGAAGCAGAGAAAAATGCCTGTAGATGTATAACAAAAGTCAAGGGCAAATCTCGAACAAGTTAGAACTGTGTTAGCATTTCTCATGTGAGTTGTCCCAGGTTGTTCAGGCATGAAATAAAGGGTTTGTTGAGCACAGTAACAAGAAGTAATACTTCATTATAGGGTACCAGAAACAAAAATTTCTATATCATTCAGATATTTACAGACATATCTGGGGAAAAAAACCCCAACAGATATTTAATGGAGAGACAACCTATCTCTGAAATAATTCAGTAGTCTCAAAGTTAAGGTAAAAGGTACTGAAAATTAAGAAATTGTAACATGTCCCAGTGCATATAATTTACTGTTTGCAGGAGATGAAGGGCTAGATGCAGTAAAGGACTTAAGCCCAGACACCAGATTTTAACTCAGAACATAACCCTGTCATAGTCTCTCTGTTTTACTCAATGTTTCGAGCCCCAGTACCAGGACACGTGGGACATGCACCTGCTGCCTGCCTGCCTAGAAGCCTTCTGAAAGACAGAAATTAAGCATCCCTTTGTCTTAGGAAACCACCAAGTGAGCAAATTTAGGAAGTTAGAGCTCTTTTCCTGTGAAGGTTTCATGACATTTATCACCAGAAGCATGACCTCAGTGCTTGTGTTCCCCAGGTGTACGCACAGCCCAGGCTGGTGCTGGCAAACCTGAGAGGGGCATCCTCGGCTGGGTTCTCAAACAGGCCCAGGAAAGTCCGAGCGTGAGCTCTGCTGCCTGGTGCAAAACACAGAGACATCGGCCAGAGGAGGAACTCTGACACCCAGCCAGCCCTCGGTGGCATGCTGCAGGGAATGATGTGGGTCTCAGAAACATCGAAAATGGCATCAAATAAAAATCGGCATTTACCTCACTTTTCCTACACCCAGCCCCTTACACTGATTCTGTTTCATTTTAAATAACAGTCTTCCTGAATTTGAATATATAAAGAATAAACAACTGTATAGAAAATGAATAAAAATAGCCAGGCTGTCCTTATTTTTNAAAAAAAAAAAAAAAGACCCAAAACACACAACTGCTTCATTGTCTACAAATAAACCACACAGACAAAATATCTGTCATTTTCAAGCTCCTTCCCTTGGATTTCCAGCACCAAGAATCCACTTTAGAGGTATATTTCTGTAGTGCAATGATGCTTATTCACCTATTAAGTTAATCAGTGGTATTTGTTCCCTCTGGATGTGTTTTGGAAAAATGCTTTTAATCCAAGCTTTATTTTCAGGATTGCAGTCAAGACTGGAGGCAAAACAAAATTAACTCCAATTGTACTTGATCTACCAAGTTGCATGACTCAGCACTTTAGATACTAAAAATTCATCCGTGGAAAAGCACAAAGCGCTCCCAAATGCCTGACAAGACCTGCTTTTCTTACTTGACAAGTTGAGTCTGAAAAAACTCTTAATGGACTCCTAGCAGTGAGGGCAGGGAGTTAAGGTACGTTTGCATGGGAGCCGATCCAAGCAGCACTTCTACACAGTACAGCACAGTCCCACCTTCACAAGAACATCAGCGCAGTGCTGCACTCAGGGTAACGGGTCCTGCTAAGATCTGCAAACTGCATCACCTGCACAGCTCCCCACCGCAAGAGAAACCTGCTTCACATAGTCCAGAGATATTTATCTAGCTTGGTTAAAGAGTATAAAAAAGCCATCCAAAAGTGCTGTGTCCTGGGTCTCGTGGGATATGATAACTACTGCACCCCCTGGAATTTCTGTTGTAGTCCCTCCTTTCAATTTTGGCACATGTGACCACAGAAGGATCAGCTTAGTTCCTTAGGTGATGGATACTCAGAACAACGCTGGGAAAACTGTACCTGCAGGTGCCCACCATAGCTACCATACAGCATTGATTATATGCAGCTGTCAACAGCCTGGTTTGTGGCATTTCAGGGAGAGCACCTACAACGTCAGCTTGTCACTCTATCCAGACAATAAACTCTTTAATGCTAATCAGCTGAGTTTTGCTTTGCATTTATATATAAATTTGCACGTTGGATCCCTGATTTCATTTAAACTCTCAGTGCTACTGCATATAATAAGGACCATTATTATTGAAAAAAGTTTTTTAAAAAATATCTTGAAGACATTTAGCCTTTCCTGCTTATGAAGGAAAAAACCCCAACCTAAGGCTGCTGATTTCACATCTTATGGCTCACCAGGGAAAGGGAGTGGAAAGGATGTGCATGCTATGATTCTTTAAAAAACATGATCCAGGCCATAAACCTGCCTAGCCAGATATGGGAATATACTGCACCCCATAACTCCAAGGAGTAGCTGCCCACATTTAAAATCTTCGAGTAACACAGGTATGTACAACAACTGAATTTTGGGAGCAAAATGCCTCCCCAGGCCTAAATGGCCATGATATGTGAAAAGAAACAGCAAAGCATTTCCACAGAGAGGCCGAACTCTAGACTGCACAGGTCAGCCTGCTCCAGTCCCGAGTTCCATGACCCTACACAGCTGCTGCAGTAGGGACAACTGCAAATCATTACAGCTTAATAGAGCTCTAACGGAAGGAGCAGCCCTCTGCTTTGCTCCATGCATCTCTGGAGAGAGTGAACTGACACCCAACAGAATGGTAATCAATACACACCTGACACAAGCAATGTACATAAATTATAGATGAAGGATCACTTAAATACATTCAAACAGCACAGTTAGCCCTTCAGATGCACTTGAAAGGTAGATCTTGTTATATGAAAATTGGTTTGTGATACATAATTGTATGGAGAACCTTTTTCAACAGAGGCAGGTCACATTACAAGCTCTGGGATGAGCAAAAGACCAGCTGCTTCAGAGACACAATACCATCAGACCAAGAACACTGCCAGGTACTTCCTGCATTTCCAGCTCCTTTACATTAACTGTAATTTACCTTAAGGTATTGATTGCCTTCACCAAAGTGTTTCTTGCATAGTGATTCTACCCCACTCATTACCTGCTTCTACTTCCATATTTCTGTTCTTTTGATCACTTGCACTGTGCTGAAGGCATGACTAGCATTATTCATCTGTTGTCCATCCCTTTCTTCAAGGACCTCATCTAAATAAAGGCACACATCATTTTCATCTTACTTACACCACATACATGCCAGAATAATTCCTCCCAGAGCAGCTCCTCAGCCACATGTCTCATCTTCAGCAGCACCATGCTGATTTACACCAGTTAAGCATCCAGTCTGTGAACTCTATATATGCCCAAGAGAAAAATCAAGGCCCTGGGAGATCTGTTCTTTCTGAGATGCCAGTGAGAAATAAACTAAAGCAGTCCATTTGTCATAATCAAACTTTGTTTTTCATCTTTATTCACCTCTCTCACATATTTTTCATTCACTCACCACTTGTTTCTCTTCTCTTCTTTAAATGCTCACTGAGGAACGTGAGAAAGAGCAATCCAGTTCGATTTAGAGATATTCCCCCTCAGATAAACAAGGAGCAGGCACTCTCAAAAATAGAAAACTATACGAGTTCATTTTGCAACAAGTACCAGGGAGTAAGTTATTACTCCAGAGACACTTCAACTTAAACCCCAATAGCTGCTAGTTCAAACATAGATTGGTTTATCTTTATTTTGTCATATGCAAGGTGTGCACAACTTTACATGGTAACTAGTGCACTAGACAACTGATTAGGATTAATTTGCTCACTAACCAAAAATGTTAGGTTGGCGAGGGAAATACCAAAAAAAAATTTCTCATATCTTTAAATTTATCTGAAATATCTTTCCTTCGATTTCTAATATATAATGTATAATTAATATATAATAAATATATACTATATACTATATAATATAGTCACAGCTTGTACAAAGAAACTGCAGAAAGAGTCTGTTGCAGAGGTAATCCAGCACACTAAGGAGAGAAAACTTGCAAGAGTAACTGATACAGAAAGTTTTGCACCAGCAAACACATTTTTATCACTGAGATCACGCCTAGCTTTTCTCACAAAATTAATCCTTTTCTCGAGGAATACAATTTGATAGCCTGCCCCTTACATAGCTCTTGCAGTCAAAATTACTTCATTCATACTTTAATACCTCCCAGCTTTTAATACCTATTCAGCCATATGCAAGAGTGAAATATCCCATTAAAAATATGATCAAGCAATTCTACTGAAAAACTTACATCGCCCTTGCTGTAAAAAATCTTGTCTAGTTTGGATTTAAGCTAAGAAAATTTCTCTGCTCACAACAATGTAACAATGAGAGCCCATGAGAACAAGACTCAATTGGTTCCAAGAGTCTTACCCTACACAAAATGGCAAAAAGCAGCTAGAAATGTGCTCAACCTTCTCAACCCTGAGCATTCCTGTAGCACAGAGGAAACCCCTGGCTGGCATAGAGCTCCTTCTACAGCCAGGACATGTGGTGGCTTGGGGGATACCTGGAGTGCAGTTTCTGCAGCTGCAAAGAGCCTCAGTGCAAGGGCAGAATTAGTGCAAGAAAATGGGTTTTTAAAGTGGTTACGGAGCGTGTGCCTGTCTGGAGCTCTGTGTTGCCACATGGCTGTGACAGAGATAATTCAGATAAATTAATACACGTTGCAGTCACCACAGCCATAAGTACACAAATTGGATCTTTTTGATCCCAAGTACACAGAAACGCATCAAAGCAGGAGCTGTTTAATTGCTCAGAAGCCAATCTAGACTAGCACATGGCATGAGGCTTTTCCAGTTCAAATATGGTCCTGTCAAGAATCACTCAGCACACAAGAGAGAGGATGAGGTCTAAATAAAATAACGTGGACTCCATGAGGTCTTCCAGCCCAGCATGACCTTACTGCCTTCATCCTTCATCTTTCCCAGAGGGAACAGGGGAGCATCTGTTCTAGCCAAGGACAGTCCACAAAATGCCTTTTCTCACTCCCAGCTGCCTTGGGTGGCAGTGTGGCAGCCCCTTCTGTCCAGCCATGTTGGCCACAGGAACCATTCACATTTCCCCATTCTGCAGCCCTACCCCTCACTTCCCCTCTGGGAGACCAGGAATGGAGACTAATAGAGGGGAAAACTGTTCCTGGGATTATTTACAGAATCACTATATAATGTGCATTTTTACAAGGAGGTGCCTGTGGGTGCATTTCCTTTGTGCAGGATGAGAAATCAGTTACATAACAGATCCTCATGGAGCAGGGAAGGCACAAAGCATAAATGAAGCACGTTGAAGTTCACTCGAATTGAGGTGATGGGTTTCACCGCCAGCTGGCAGTCAGACAGTCTGGCAATGTCAGAGGTCTTTGTGTCTCCTGATAACAGAGACAGCAAGGGCTACATGTAACCTCTCTGGAGCAGTATTTGATGTGACTGGTGGACATTTGGCTAAATGTTCATTATGCCTTTTTAGCCAAGATTTCAAAATGCAAGTGCCAGGTACTGTGTCTCACAGCAGATCAAGCTGGAAATTGTATCTCTCCATGTATTAAACAGCCAAAATACCTAAGAAAATTCTAGAACAGGCTACAATGCAGATTTATAGGTACAGATGAAGCACACAAAACATGAAAACACATGCAGATGCTAACTAGAATAAAACTGCCAGAGTTTAATTGCTTGGCAGTCAGTGTGACTCTAGGCAGAAATAGCTGCAGATTTTGCTATATTATGCAAGAAATGAAAGTAGCAAATATGTAAAAGCAGATTTACAAATTGAAAGCACAGCAACATTCCCAGCCACAAGTCTAAATCTGGATACAGTAACTTATTAGTAACAGTAAAGAAATTAACTGAATTATAAGAATTTTAATACCAATAATGACAACGTACTGAAAATTCAGAGGAAAGCAGACAACAACAAAACCTTACCCTGACCTCAGTATTTTTCCCCCACAGAGCACACTAGGGTAAGAGAGTGACAATGCAGTCACACCTTTACACACAACAACTTCCTGCCATGCATACCAACATTTGCAGTGCAGCCAAGATTTTATTCTAGGGTTTAGTGGAGCTGTATGTAAGAAAAGAGAGAGATTGTGAGATCAAATGATGAGCTCAACAAGCCCTAGCATGAGTTCCTGGGCCTAAATAAAAGCTTGGAGGTCAGAGAAGAAAAGAGAAGGAGTTCAGAGAGGCAGGGCTATCCATCTTCTTCAAGTATTACCAAGGCATTCAAGGCCACTTCTGCTTCTTGCCAAAGCCTACCAAATATTTAAGGAAGAACTAAGGATGCTAAAAAGTACATTTCCCCATTACTTCCTTCCTTTCCTCCTGTTTTCCCTCAAATGATTGCTATTTCACTCTTTTCGCCTTTTGTTTTACTTTTCCTTTAAATTTACAGTAGTGCAGACTGGTTCTAAAGGGAACTGCCTTGCCAAAGAGCATTTAGGCCAAGCTTTAGTCTGCATGAGTCTATCTTGTTGATGAGAAGGCTGAGTGAAATCAGAAAAAATACTCATTGCACAAAGAAAGAGAATCACTGGTAAGGTCAGTTTCAAGTCAGTAAAAACTATTCATGAATAAAGGAAATATTTTTGGCCAAAAGAAGAACATTCTGCATGGACTAAGAAAGAAAATACTATGTCAAATATTTCAATTGATCTGGTATTTTAAAGAAGGTTCCAAAGTTTAATTAAATAAAACAAAACACTGTTGTTGACTAAAGCAATTTTAAATCTTTCTGTTTTATACTTGTCCACTAACAAAAACTTCCACTTTCCACAAGTGAACATTGCAAGTCACTGTTGGAACATAGAACACAGAACCCAAAAAGCTGTACAACTTCTTTTATCAATCATATGAGCTGCCCACACACTGAGGGTGATGTTGTCATTAGAATTCAGTCAGCTGTTTCATTACATAAAAAATACAGGGTTTTTTCCCTGAAATAAGTTGGCAAATACTAGCAAGAATTCAAAGAGAAAGGGATTTTGGTACGGTACACATCCTCCAGTTGAACTTTAGGTATTGCTGGTCTGGTGCTATACTAAAATAAATTCTTATGTTTCCCTATCTATCTTTTCCCCTTCTTATTACAAGTTTGATTTTCATATCATTTCTACATAAATAGAGTTTCTTTGGCTGAGATTAATAATATTGCCTACAATTACCTCAATAATATCTACATGGACATTTCGCTTTAATTTTTGAAGATCATGGTCTGGCCAACAGAATCTTCAAGCTAGTACGTAACTACTTCAAGTGAAAATAAATGCAGCCCAAAGAATTACATGCCTCTACTTATACCTACATATACCCTGAGCATTGCTCCCATTTGCCAAAGGGTGCCACAGCAGCTTTCCTGCACAAATAGTTACAACAGTAATCCATGGATGACAAGACAACACAAAGAGGCCTTGAGCGTAGCAAGCTGTGCTCAGTAGGACCTTCTGAAAATCAAGATTATTGTTAAGTCTTGCACTATAGCTTCTTCCTAGTTTGGTGTGTGTGTAGCAAATGCTAACTCACTAGGGCAATTATTATCCAGGAAAATATTTCTGAAACACTGAGAAGCATGATCTGTTAGGTCTAGTCTGAGACTGTATCTTGAAATAAGCCTCAAAAGGCCCAAATGATGGCATGCCACTAGAAGCAGGCACCAGACTGTTTTGCTTTATCAAGAACACTGAACTAAAAGCATGACCAAGGATGCCTGAGAAACATTACTGAGAAAAATTGTATTTGTCTGGGTTTCAAGCAGACTGTTCTGAGCTTGGGAAGCAAATGAGATGGGGTTTTTTTGGTAACTACAGTTTAGGACTGGACTCCTAAATCCTTTCACGTATCCAGATTTTTTCTTTATTTTGCTCAATACCAGCCCCTAATATGACTTTAGGAAAGCTTTCAGTGTCCTCTAACAGAGATCCAATACCTGCTCAGTGCTATTACACTCAGTATCTGCCAAAGCAGGCTGTATCACTGGAAAGGCCTGGAATTGCCTCAACAGTTGTTATATGCAAATTCCCTGCAGAAGAGAGGCAGTGGGATATATTGCCATTTTGTATGAACAGGCAAGTTCATCCTATGTAAACAAGAGAGCTTGCGGCAGAGCTACAGTCCTCCCCAGACTTGAAAAGCAAAATATCTGCCATATTCATAAATCCCAGATAGCCTATGAATCCCAAGAGCTACCCTGAAATGAGTTTCCACCTTCACAGGAACTACATTATTCAAAGGACCTCGCACTTCTAATTTGTCATTGTAATGTGTTCTTCAATACCTTGCACTGACATTGTGTAATTTGACAGTGTTACATGAATTGCTCTCCAAGGACAAGTTATCCAGTAATATTCCCAGTGCCATTAGTTTCACTGTTGAACATGGCCACTTTCACAAGAAGGACAGAGGATGTAGTTATTGCAGAATAATTATTTCCATATTGGTTAATTTTGTTACAGAGAGTAAAAGTGGCCTCACTGAAGCCTAAACAGCCTCCATCAGCCCCTCTCTCTCTGACAGTCTCTTAAAACAAAGCTGAAACTGCTGAGACAGCAGTGATCAAAATTTATCATGTTCTGCAACAGAACATTCTATTGCTGAAAAGTCTTTGGGGATGACACTACTCTCTCTCATAAAATAGCACCTAAAATGCCTCATACAGTTGCTCCGCAGAGTAAAACACATCCTTTAACCAACACACTGCCAACAAATCACTGACCACCAGTAACAAAACATACACACTCAGTCTGGCACACCCAGGGCCTTGCTCTTCATCTGGAACATGCTGTACTCTTCATCCACATTTCTCTTCCAACAACACACTGCTCTTAACAGCTCTGGGTTTTGGTGGTTTGGGTTTTTTACAGCTGTTATCCACAGATTACTCTGATAATGACTAGACAAACAATGTTATCACACATATGTCCCTTAACGCATATTTTAACATAGTTTAATTAAGAATTAAGAAACAGCTATCA
Source organism: Melanocharis versteri (assembly GCA_013397845.1). Lineage (NCBI taxonomy): Eukaryota > Metazoa > Chordata > Aves > Passeriformes > Melanocharitidae > Melanocharis > Melanocharis versteri. Next base: position 1,344,777 of record VZTG01007483.1, on the reverse strand, counting down.
CTGCAATCAGTGAGAAGTACAACTCATTAGACCAGACTATTATGGGTGTGGAAAAAACCTTTATAAAACAAGCATGTAGCTATTCGATTATGTTTTGAAAAATACAAAAACTATGATTATATAAAAATTACTGATAACAAATTTGGCAGAAAGATATATTGACATTTCAAAATAACAGCAGTCAAAACAAATAAGTATGTCTTCTAAGCAAAGTATCAGGAATTTTCATTAAACTAGAGGTTGCAAAATTATAGCTCAGTTCCCAATAATACAGTATACTTCTCCCTCTGCTGGAAAATCCATCCTACTACACAATCCAAAAATATAAAGATGAAGTATTATTGTAACATACTTCTCTGACTCCTCCTGCTGGGAGAGGTAAAGACTTCAATCTAAACACAGCTCAGTGTTTTTCTAATGAATGCTGGATTGCCTCAATAATTTATTTGGCTAAGTGCTCCATTTTTGTGAATGACTTGCAATCTGAAGTCAAGGGATTGTAACTGTTACTACTCAAACTCTTACTTGATGACACCTTTAAAATGATCATGCTAGAATTTTCATGGGTAAATTGTCTCCTTCCACACAGATTTTTTCAGAAAGAAGGAAAGGAAAGCTGTATTTCAGCAAAATTCTATAAGCCCCTTTTTTTACTCATAGTGGTGAAAAAAATAAGTTGGTATGCGGTTACTTTCTAAGAACTTCCACACGTAGACACATACTAGACAAACTCATAATTTTAGCTTCTAGAGATGTTGAAACTAATGCTTAGGTGCCAGCTGATGTTTGGAACAAGTAACAAGTGCAGCAAGTAACAAAATTAATTTGGAGAGAACTGTTTACTAAGATGAAGGACAGGTGCAATTAGTTGCTCGGTGGAAATATTTCACTACTAGTATAACTCATGCCACTATTTAACAATGCAAAGAGGTTTCCCTAACTTATTAATGTACAGAGGTTCTTGGTAGGATGTGGAAGCAAACCTCTTAACGGAGGAAATGCATATGCATACATCAATTTTTTAAGACACATCTATGCTGCTGGAAGTGTCTGCTACCAAAATCCAGACAGTCATGAATTTGGGTTGGATATGCATCCAGATTTCAAACCATTCCAATGCTTCCAAAAAACAACTACAAAATTCCACTCAGCTCATCAGAAAAACAATCAGAGAAGGAGAAAACAACACATCAAAAAGCAATTCCTTAAATGTGCACTTACTTTGTTTAATAGCAACATAACACACTTTAGGATGACAGTCTTCAACTTAGTTATCTAAATTGCATCATGATTGAACCCATTTTCTGAAAAGAACAAACTGCAATGAGCTTCACAGAAGAGTAGCCTACTTGCAAGTCAAAAAGATAAGATCTTATTAAATGGAAGAGTAGTCCCCCATGAAATTCTGAGAATTGCTTTCAATTAGCAAGGCCCAATTCAGATGCCCTCCTGTGTTATGTCTCTTGTGGGGAAAAAAAAAAAAAAAAACAACTAAGAAAAAAAATTATTATCATTCCAGCTCTCTAGTCCTGTAAATCCTTCGGTTAGCAGCCATGAGTCACTGGTATGCAGCCAGCCAAGATAAAACCCACCTTATACCAGGTCTGTTGCTGAGAGGTTAAAAGGGCAGGAGGACTTCAGCCCTGAGAGACAAACATTTTCAAATACTTTCACTTTTCTCTACTCTCAATATTGTCTGCTGTTCACCAAAGAACAAAACAGCCAGGCACAAATTCAATCTGGATCAACATCAGTCTTGTGACAATCCCAAGTCTCTGGTCTGGGGATAAACCTGAAAACAATTTATAAGACAAAACTGCCATACTTTGGGAGCCCAGATCTCTTAGTGCCCCCAAGCATCGCTCAGTCAGTGAAGTATCCAGCACATACGAGGGGCTGTGCTCTTCAGCACGGCCCAGCCCGTGTCCACCCAGCCGGGCTTTGTCAGTGCTGCCCGCGGGACTGGCACTCCCCGACTGCCCCCTGAACGGGGATGGTTCAGCTGCCCTGGGCCATGGCATCCAACAGCCTGACAGGATGGACTAACTGCGGGCAGTGTGCCAGCCCATGCTGACAGTCTCCTATTGCAGACCACTAGGACCCATGAGCAGTGACAGCCAGTATTTAGTGTAGAAATCCTGTTCAACTGAAGCCAGGTAAAACATCTAGGCTCTGCTCTAGAAGCCTTAAAAGGAAAAAGCTTGTATTCTAGCAATAACCATTAAACACTACAAAATTACATTTTAAACTCCAATCACTAGTTTTCTCTTGCAAGTGGAAGATCCTCACAAGGCACACGAAGTCAGCAGTTCTGAAGACAGGCAAACAAGCTCCACCAGAACAAACACGGGCAATACTGTAAAAGTCCCTGAGAACACCCAAGAATATTGGCACCTTTGCAATCAGTACTTTTGCACTCCAGGTAACGGCTCTTAAGCATAAGTTTCAAACTGATGAATTTGGGATGTATGATAGACTGGAAACAGGAAACAAAAACAAATGAAAAAGTATTCACAGACACATTCAATTCAGAAGCAAAAGGTAGAGGAACTTAAAAATTAATGAAGGAGATCTGAAAACTGAGAGAACATCATCAGAAATATGCAAAGTAAACCAAACCAGAGAGGAATAGGAAACAAATTACCCTGCAAGTTTCACACACAGCTGCACAATGTTAAAAACAGACACCTCTGAGCAGAGGATAATTCTGCAGAGCTGTTTCAGAGCAAGTCCCAGCTCTGAAATGCAGCAGTTTGGGGGTTAGAATTTTACAGATTTAATTTAAAAAAATATAAGTGAATACAGTATTTTCTGCCACTTTAAGATGTGATCACAAAGAAGTTTCCATAGCTGCTCGTCAGGGCAGTCTACTTTTTTTCCAAATCACCTCAGATTTGCTCAGGTGAGGTATTAGACCAGGAATCAAAACTCATTAAACAAGTAAGTGCTTTGGCAGCCTGCATTAAACTGCCACATGTCTTTGACCAAAATGTGAATAAAGCCAAGAACAAAAAGGGTACTTAAAACAGTGCCTGGGAAACAAGACCGGTCTAGGCATTGCCTACATTTCCCAGCAAGTCACCACACAGGGTCTGTCAGCTACACTCCCCTAACAATTCTCAAAAGAAAAAACCAAAACCCAACAAGCTACTTCTTCAAATGAACTACACTGATTTTCATTTCTTTGTCCTTCCTCAGCTTGTTCCCCTATATTGCTGCCAAGTTTTGTCATTTTAAAAAATAAAATCAATTTTCCTTTAAACCAATCTTTTTCAGATTGCATAAATAGAACACCCAAGATGTTAAATAGATGTCCACCTAAGTAATCGGAACATTTCCTGTAGGCAACCCTTTTTCAAAGGGTGTTACCTTAAAGCATGGCCAGGTGACTTCCAAATTAAAAAGGGATGGTCATTTTTAACTTGGGCTCTTTTTTCCGAGGATTCCTTTTTGAGGACATAAAACAGCCATCAGTTATTAGAAGTTTAATCCATTTAGCAAACCTATATAAGCACTACATAGCAAGTATGATTCTTCTCAAGGGAATGTTATAGTGGCCGCCCTGCAATTCAAAGAAGTAATAATTCAAATGTGCATTTCAGTTACAGCTCTAGTGAAACAATATTTTTAGAGCTTTTAAAAATTTCTGGGGTGATGCCAAAAATTAAAGTATAAAAGAGTCGTATCCAATAATTTATTAGTCTTTTTTATTTAAATAGTCTTTGGATCAAGGTCCAATATAAAAAAATCTGCTGAGTTTTTTCCTAATATCATTGTAAGATGTGTAAGAATGTGCCATAAAAATATGTCACATTAATGGAGTTTATCCTATCAATAAATACTTTTCAAGAGTTTCAGTAAATATTTTAAAATACAACACAAATAAGACAAATTATTTGCTGAATCTCTGTTATTTAATAGCAGAATATCTATAAAAGTTACCTTAATTGCAAGTCCCATCATTTTGCTTTCTGTGTTACATTTTCAATCCTGGAAATATTTTTTCTCCATAGAAGTACCTGTGCACTCAACTCCTATGCCTGTGCTGGGTAAATCTGTGACTACGCACCTGTCTAAATCTCATCTATTTTCTTTTCATAACACGCACAGAAGAAATTCAGAACAAGCAGTAGGGCTTATTGCATAATTATTAGCTCAAATAGGAGATTGTGCATGCATGAACAGCTTTGGAATTCTTCTTTTTAAGGACTACTTCACAACTTCACTTCTTAATCCTGAGGTTGATTTTTATTTTTAATTTCATCACCACATATTTAGTTTGAAATTACTTCTGTATTTTATAAATGCTAATATTTCTTTTAAAAATATATAAACCTGTAATTTTGTAACTTAGTACGCTGATTCACTTTGAGAAATATGTGTTAAATGTAAATAAATATTTCAGAAGTCTCTAGAAGTGACTTATGATTGGAAACAGTTTCTATACATCGAAAATTAGGGATACTATTATTTGTAATAAATAAATACTCTGCTAAGTTTAAACTATTCTTTTCCTGAATTGTTCATGTTGAATATTATTGCACAACTGTTAACTGTGAAGAACGAATGAATATATGTGAGCCTAAAGATTGATCAAGAATTGTGTGCTTTTCATTCTTCTCCCTTTAGCATGGTGTAATTGTTACCCAACTTGCCCCTTGACAGTTTGATTTATTCTTCTGAGTTCAGAATGACAGTAAGAAAAATAGTTTCAAAGAAAGATAACCAATCCACGCTCCATTCACATGTGTGTTTCTTTTCCACGAGGACTTTTTACAGTAAGGACTGGAATCTGGTGTATCGGAAGGCAGAAATAACAAATAGAAATGTCCTATGCAAGACCAACCAAGCAGCTTTAGAATTCAAATTGAAAAGACTCTGTTGTATTGGTTCCAAACCAGCAGAACAACTCCACACATTTGATTTACATACCCCATTTCTGAAATGCATAGTTTTTTTTAAGCATGGGGCTGATATTTTTCAGACATTTTCTGTATCCAAAAATGAAGTCTGGCCCAAAAAAACACTCCCACCTCACTGCCTCAGCCATTTTCTTTATCCGCCTGCTAGTGCCAAGAAACTGTAAACACTTCCCTACAGAAAGATACCACTGCTTGAAAATTGGATCCTCGGTACCAGCTTCATCATCTGCTTGCTGGTGCCTATGTCTGATTTGGACTCTGAAAAAAGTAACAATACTTAAAAATTATGTTCTCAGAGCTCATTAGTTAAGACTTAAAATATTGGTAGAGCCTAAAAAATTCTTGAAATAACCCACAAGCTCCTTATAAAAAGTTATTTAGACCACACCACTCAGATGTGTTTCTATTTTAAATAGAAAGTGGTTGCTGCAGAGGTGCTGTTGAAAATGCCTGCTCCTCCTCGCAGTTGTTCCTCTTCACACTCATGTTCTTGTATTTCTTACCATTGGCTTCTGTGAGTGCGGATTCAGTCGCCAAAAGTCTCTCACCCACATTCTATTCTTCCAAATAGCTGAAACTAGCCAAGAATTTTAAATACATCTCCTCAGCTGAAGGTTTTTCATGCAAAAGCAGAAGAAATTCCCTTGTCAGTTTATTTAAATTTTTCTTACCAGTCACGATTTGAGAAGAGAAAGGCTCTTATTTAGAGCCATTAAAATCCAATTTAAACTTAGAAAGTGCACACGCAATCAGCCAGATCAAACATGTTATTTCATTAATGGCAATATGTCTGTGCTGCCTGAACTGAGACCTGTGTTCCTGTCCAAGCTCTGCCTTGCAGCTGAACTCTCTTGGCACAAACCTGTACTCAGCTATTGGATAAGGCAAAAACATTTAACCCCACAAAACTGGTGGGCCTCCACATATCCATACACTCTTCTGGTGATGTCAAGTGATCAACAGGAGGCAGATATTTCATTTAGAAAGATCTTCCTAGGAAGATCTGGCAATCAGATGAGATTTGTACGCAACCAGAGCACTGACTGTCTTTGTAACACTGAGAAATGTCACACTGAGCGACAAAGTCCTGTGGCTGTCACTGCACAGCATCGTTGCTTCATCTTGCTGAGGCGCACAAGCATGTTGTTGTGCTTGATCTCTCACTTGATCTTCTTGATTCCTTCATCTCTTGTCTTTAAGCCACCTCCCACACAGCTCCATCTTTTTCACTAAAATTCTTGTTGTGCACAGGAGTCCTCACGTTTGTAAGCTCCAGGCTGATAGCCTAAGGCCGTGTCTATGTGAAAGAAAGAAAGACTCTCCATCACACCTGTGTGAATGCTGCCACGCTGGAACACAGACACATGTCACACCTTCACAAGTGCAGCTGATACCAGCTTGATTTTACATGACAGCAAAACAAAACACACTGTGCAACTATACCAAGAACTGCTGAAACACAGAACAGGCTTAAGATTGAGAGGTTTTAGAGGTTTGGAGCTGACAGACTGTGACTGTCTATCAACTTGCATAGTCTAACTGAAGATATGCTCTTTTAAAGTAAAAGAGGATTAAATAACTCTGTCACCTTCCAAATATTCTTAATTCCAGTCTCCCTGACAAGGCTGGATCCCAGTATTGATAATATGTGAGATGTATCAGACATCACAAATAACTATAAGTTAAAATTTTAATTTTGTATTTCTAAATTTAGTTAATAAGAACAGATGGTGTTGCTTCTCTCTATTCATAGCTCTGTTTGTGTTGTTTGGAAAGTATGGGCTATGTTTACTGCTTTGTGAGTAACTATGACTCTGACACCTTGTTTCCCAGCACTATTTTTCTTATTCCATGTTGACTGGCACTGTCAGAGCACTGCAATCTGCAGAGCAATCTCCATGCTCATGATTAAATAGCTCCTCATGGTATTATTCATTTCTCTGGGAGATATGATAAATATATTCTGTACTTAAAGGAATGAATCTGAAAAAAACATGATATTTGAATATTTCAGCTCAAGTCTTGATAAAGCAAGACAGGTATAAGAAAAATCAACCCCCCACTGGTCTCATTTCAATTTCATAGGTTCTCCTCTGCAATCATAAAGCAGAGTAGTAGCCTATCTGAATAGAAATATTACCTGTTCTAAATTGATCAATATTATACAGAAACGGACAGTAAGGGCTATAGATATTACATGCTTGAGAGACAAACTTTGAGATCTGAGTGGCCTTCTGGTTTGTGGTCAGTGCATTTGCTGCCCATTCTGAGACTGAAAATCAGCCCCTTCACAACAACATCATCTCTCGTGAAACAGATGCTGAAAAATGCAGCCATGGTCTCTGAGATTGCCCTTAGCATCTCCTGAAAAGGGACTAGGATACTGCTAGGCAAGTCTTCCCTAACAATAGTAGGATTTTATCCTGATGAAAATCGATGAAAACATTCTCTCTCTTCCATAAAGTCACTCCTTATCCCCCATCAGTAAAAGATTTATCTTCCTTCCTCAGTGAGAGAGAAGACACAGTTTAGGTCCACAAAATCAAGCACATGCACACTGCACTGGCCTGGCTCCATACTCTCTCTAGACTTTAATATATTTATTTAATCTCAAAGCCTGGGAAACACTGATACCACCATTTTACACATTATGACCAGACATATTTAGAACTATACAGGCTGCATTTGAAAGTAAGAAACGGAACCCAAATTTCCCTCAGAAAGCCTAAAGTTTACATCATCCCCTGGCTCTACATAGATAGGCTCATAAGCTAAATTTCTATATGCATTAGGTTACCTTCCACCCCAACCCATCTTTTCCTTTTTCTTTCAACTCCCAAAAACCCAGAAGGGTACTAGTAAGAATGTGTCATCTTTGTGCCACTGGAGTACAAGGTCCCTGCTGTCTGGCCTTTCCACATCCTCTGCTGGAATAACTGTCCTTGTAACCACCAATATTTAGGAAAATTATTTTAAGGTTTTGGACAAATGCTCAGACCTCCTGCTACAGGTTGAATCAAAATAATTAATCCTAAGGAACTTAGTAGGACTGGCTTCAGGAACAGGTTTTGCTTGTGAATAAGGCAACAGCTGACAAAAGACAAATAATTTATGACCTACAATTTCAAAACACCCTGCAAACATTAATCAGTTGCTAAATATATTTGCAAGACAACAAATCAAGTCCTAGCGGAACAATCAAGGGGGGAACGAAAAAGGGGAATGAAAATAGATTAAAACAGTAAACAAGCTTTCTGTAAAGAGTTACCTAAGCCATAGCAGAAGAGAAGAATAAATCATACATTAATACAGTGTACTATTTTAAAATAATGCCAGATAACCAGGGGAGGTAGAAAGAGAAAGAAAGAAGGAGGAAAATGAGTGCATTCCTTACAGCACAAATTTTTTACTTTCTCCATTGTCATGAAGTCCATGATAAAATGAGAACCATTTCATAACAAGTTTGAAGTGCATTTTTCCCCCTTCATTCCCATTATTTAAGCTTACTTAAATTTTGGAGCCTGAAGTACAGGCAGCATATATACCAAACAAAGACCCACAGGCTCAGTTTTTCCATGGGTTCTCTGACCTCCAGTTTTTATAAGATTTTGTAAGTTTAAAATAAACTTTTTAATGTCTATTAGTCCACAACCGAACATAACCACTGGGTGTCACTAATGCTCTATAGAAAAGGCAGCGAGTTATTGCATTTCCCATGTATTTTCTGGTGGAATTACTGCCACATGCTCTGGCAGTCCCGGAGCCTTCATAAAATACTCACATATTTAGGACCAGCATTAAATTTAAACAGATGACTAAGTGGGAGTACAGACTCTCAGGAGGTCTGTGTTTTCCTGGGAATCAATACTATCTCCGCCTCAACTCTGACTGAATAGGATTCAATTCAGCGAGGGACAAAATCCTGCCACGGAACAACAATACATGAAAGCAACTGTTTCTATGCACTCATTCTGAGAACAGAACAACCTAGTTAATTGGTGTCAAATAGAACAGCAAAGCCAATGTGCTCTTAGGGTAAAAATCAACAGATCCTTTGTTATCATTTTTAATCAACTGATACTAAAATCCAGCACTGACAAGATCTATTCATTGTGCTTTGTATGTCTGTGGGGTTGATCTGTGAGCGAGGTTTAGAGGTGAGGTTCTATAAACTAGTTCTTTTTTTTGCTGCCAGTAAATTAACTTTCTACTAGCAAAGCTCTATTTTAGACAGAATAAAGCAAATTAATTAAAAGGATTTCCTTTCATCAGGTTTAGGAAAGGGCTTTTTCAAGTATCAGGTTGTCAGCTTTCTAACCACTTAACAGACGATAAATCACTGAGGACAAAAATCAACCTTTTTAAAGTGTTTTAAAGTGTTTTCTCTATAAAAAAGGATATCGTTTCTGCCAGAATAGAACAGTATTTACCATTCAGTTTTCCAAGTGCAATACTAAATAGCTCCTTTGATTCTCTATTGGAAAGACCAGCTGTGAAAACATAACTTCAAATATAAAACTACTGAGATCAAGTTTATCATTGCAGTTTAAACACTTTCTTTTCTCATTAGTAATTCTGGTTTTTATTCTCTTTGATCTTTTCAGTCTGTAAAAAGTAAAGCAACACCCATTCCCTTCATTCTTGAAAATTGATTATGATTTAAAATGAATCAATTTTTTTCCTTTTTTTTTCACAATCATTCTAGAATACATTAAGCATAAGGAATAAAAAGTTACTCTCACAACAATACACCTCAGTGTAGCCATCACCAGCAGCTCCATTTCTTTCATGCATCATTCCAAAGTAATCCCATCTACATAAAAGCCGCATGCTGACTGACAGAAGACAGAATGTTTCCTTCCTTTTCCTCTCCTATTCTGTGGTTTAATTTTAACAGCAGATGGCCAACACGCAACACTATAGGGTCATAGCAACACAAACATACAGTATGTGTACATGAACCATTTATGGATGTTACTGCTTCCCTGCCACAGTGCCATGGCTCTGGAACACCCAGCACGTGTCCCTCACTCCAAGAAACCCTGCGAGATTACACGAACAGAAGCAGCCTGGTCGAAATAAAGCACAGATAAGCTAGCAAAGCTACCCTGCAATTTCATCCATACTTACATTTTTCATTAGCTATTAAAATACATTTGTTATGTTCTATCAAAAAGGAAGAGATGCATACGTATGTAGAAAGAAAATACAGATATATATATATTTGAATGGCATTTCTATGAGATGGGGAACAATCCCAAAATTATGTAAGCAGATACAGGTCAATCAAACACAACAAAGTGGTACTGCTGCACATCAACTAAAGTCCTAAGCATCTCTTTGGTACAGGTTCTTTCCAAATACATTTTTCTTCATTACAGTATGAAGAAAGATATTCTGGGATCAGAAGAAAGACTTCATAACTGAAGGTTCTCTGGCATCAGTCCATTCCAAAAGAGCAAAAACCACATAATTCTGGAAAGAAGGAGAGCTAAAAGCCTGACTGGTACTAATAGAGAAAGCTGAAGATCTTGTCTCCCTCTTGAGAATAATCAGTTCTTGACCTAGAAAGCCCTATTCCTAAACAGGTGATTCTGACTTCGAGTTGCAATACTCTTGTATATTCTATGGGTTTTGTACTCTTTCAGTTTTACAGGTGGGAGGGGAGTGGGTTTGCAGCCATCTATGTCCCTAGATACTTCCTTTAACTTATAAAATGTCTGAAAGGCTTCTGTTGTGTCTCTCTAGACATACACTCTGTCAGTATATGTCCTCCCTGAAACATAACGCATTATGTGATGCTGCCTCTGAGGATTCTTAGTCATTTGTCCAAGGCAGCTACAAAGCATTCCTTGGGAAATCATTCTGATCTATTTTGCAAGGTCGCTACTTACTAATTACTAGCAAGGAGGGACAGATAGGAATTTTGGGACACTAAACCAGAAACTGAAGAATAAATGTTTGTGAACAGAATAACTGAGAAATAAGCATACAAAAAGGCTGGTTTGTAGGTTTTTTGGCCAGCATAGGTTGTCACAATGCCACCTTGCACAACTTGTGCCCAAAGAGTTAGCAGAAGAAAAGAATCCAGCATTTTTCCAGCCTACACCCATTCTTTTTGATTCTTCTACTAGGTATTCTATTCCTGGTCTAATCTTGCTACTGCTTGTTCAAAAATGGGGATGAGAGGATTTAATGAAATTTAAATTCTCCCTTGATCAGTTACTGTAATCATAAGATAAAGAAAAATTTAGCAAATGTTTTGATATTTTTTAGGAGACAGGTTTTTGAAATAGGAAAATGTATGGTCTGCTGGACCCTGAGATGGAAATACAAGTGAAAAGAGTTTACAATTACATCTCACTGGGCAAAGTAACCACTATGAAAAGTAGCATCGTGAGACATTTCTTATGTCCAGCCTCACATCTGGTGAGACCAGTGGTGGTTTCTACCACTGACTGGACCAATGAGTCAGAGGCTCTTCAGTTGCCATGACAAGTATTTTACCAAATGAATCACAGAACTTACTCACAGCTAACGCCATCTGGCAGAGCTCTGAAACACTCGTGGTTATACTACCCTGTGGATACAACCCTTGCTAAATACAGCAGCAAAGACTATTTCCCTTCCCTCTACATCCAGGTAGCAACCGAATAAAATTTCTGAGGCACGGACAAACACTCCAAACACACCTGCATATTTTTGCTGCCTTTTCTGCACTAAATGCACTGTCCTTGCAAATTAAAAAAAAAAAAAACAGGCAATCAAAAACACCAAAACCCAACAAATTATTCACACTGTCTGCACTGGCTTGTCATTTTTTCTCCCACTCCCATCTGTTCAGTTTCACTCAGCTGGAAACAAGAGAAAAAGCCAGCAACATTCAGCCACTCTGTTCCTTGGGAGTTGGAGCAGTCAAGAGACTAGAGTTTTAAAATGGACTCATATTGTAGATAAGTTTTTTTTAAATGCACTGACAAATTATACATATATTGGAAATATGTCTTTTACCACCAAAAAAATTACAAATTGTATTGCCAGGTTAACATGACAGTAAAATGACTGAACAAAAATGCAGATAAATGCATAATTCCCTTAGGCCTTTGGGCTCTATAATGCAAAACATATAAACCCATAAACATCTCTTATGAATTAAAAAAATATTGGAGTTCATTTTAGTCTCTGCAGTTGGAAGTGGAAAGGATTCCTGGTGCTTTTCCAGCATCAGCTCCCAGGTTTCCCCCCTTTGGGGGGTTGGGGGGAAACTACATTTCAGACAGTTCAGTGTCTAGTACTCAAAACAATAAAAATAATTATTATTTCACATTTCTTTGAGTTTTTGAATTCCTGTTCAATAGTTGTTCTGGTTCATTTTTCAATAAAATGTTTAATTTTTCTTCAGAACAGAGATTCTACTCAACAGCCAGCTCTATAAATTTATCTGGGTCCTTTACATTAGTAAAACTGCACAGATGGAGAATTTACACTGGTGCTAGAGGTCTAAGCACCCAAGCATCAAATTAAGCTGTACAAACCATAATAAATAAGACTGCAAAGTAAATGATTTATATCTACTGCATTTCTTGGGATGGCAAGACCAAACAATCCAATCATTTGCAATGCTGATCCAACTCTCCTAAGCATCTCTCCTTTTCAGCATTGTACTCATTTATTTAGGACCAAGACATAATGGAAATAATTAATCTTTGTGCTGGAACTGGGCCCAGTACCAGAACCAAACAGAAACCACTTTGCTGCTTTTGAGCCTGTGAGCATTACTTTGACTCTTCGATACAAAGCAGGCCAACTTCAAGGTTTATCTAATCCACTGCTTTCAGCAACAGTCGAGTTGTACTGTGGTGCTACTGGTAAAAAAACTGTTGGAACAGACAGAAGTTCATCCTCGATGTCTCCTGCTCCATGGATCCCCAGAAAGAAGAGGCAGCAGGTAAGAGGTAGCAACTATTGTTCTCATTGCCAGCAAAACACTGACAGATTCTCTAGCTAAGTGAAAGCTGATGACTCCAAAACAAATTAATGAGGCACAAAGAAGTGTTAGGATAGAGAAAATCAGAGAGCATTTGAATATCAAAATATAATGCCTAGAGATATCATATGCTGTGCACGAGATCCTTTAGCACAGTTCAGTAGCCCAGCACAGCTGGTGCCCAAACAGCTCTTAGCAATAGAGCGTCTGACACTAAAGGCTTGTAGTCTGAGACCCTCTACAAACAGACCATCCCACAGACCTACTTGGGTTGCACAGCCAGTACCCAAAATAAAAATGTTTTAAATAGGTTATTTGGCCAAGAATAATGGCAAACACCCATCAGTAACAAACGTGGCAGCAATTGTAATTATTCTATTTGGTCTGCTTGACACCAAAGATCAAAATATAGACTGTCTGATAACAATGACTACAAGGTCATTCTGAAATGATCCCTTGTGGTTACTTTATCAGTAAGATATAAAAAATACTCTGTGATCCACATAATAGACTGCTTGTCCTGCTGCCTTAATTACTGCAATTATGTATTCGCTGGAATTGGGAAAAAAAATTGATGTTGATGAGATATAGGGAAAAAAGTATTATTTAGTTTGCTGAGGCTCCTTTACCTAAATTTGCAATATCCATGGAATTTCAAAGTATTGCAAATAAAGACACTTGACCTGAATTCAGAGATAATAAACATCCGGAAAAAAAACAAAAGCAAGTTTTTCCACAAGTTTTAACATAAGCAAAATGATACAACTTTCTGCTTCTCTTTATGTAGCAAACCTTTGTGAACAGATGGTAGCAGATCTGTGTGATGCAGTGGGCAGCATTTCCATATCACGCTGCTGGCAAATATCACCACCATTTAACTCATTTATTCCTTTGCACACCCTCATAAAACATGGACACATTGCTACCTGCCAGAGGTGCTCAGCACCTACCACTCGAGAGTAATTAGTGCCCAGTTCTGGCTTCTCCCTGTGTTGTACCCAACGAACAGCCAGTTTTTTCATCACTCCTTCAACGACTACAAAATTAACATTGCTCTCTGCCTTTCAGGCAAAAGCAGATAAGCCAAATTCAGCCATTCTAGCTTAGACAAAAAAAAAAAACCAAACTGAGGTCAAAAAAACAGCTGCTCTGTGCTTTAGGCTGGTAACAGTAGAGAAGCCCCTTCTGTGAGACGAGGTGTTACATGAGCAGTATATTGAATAAAGCCTGGCTGTGGCTGTCACCTCCTCAGTCCCCTTCTTACTGCCCTGCCACGGCCCTTGTGACATCAACCTTCTCTTTAACAGCATCACTTCCACTAACTGAAGGTACTGACGTCCATTTCTCTCCTCTGCCAGACTTTCACCACAGTTTTTCCATCAGTGGGTGCCTAATTAAAGTCTCTTCTCTATGCTGTCCAGAATTTCCATAATATTTACAAGGGACTCCAGCATCTGTTTAAACTGAGTTAGGGAATTCAGGAGTTTAGGGTGATGGAGAGGGGAAAAGGGAAACCGATAGGAGGGTGGGACATGAACTAGGCAAGCACAACAAAATCTCAAGGAGACATACACAAATTAAAGAAAACCTGCACTCTTCCCAGCAACCAAGTCACTGGCAAAACTATTTAATTATTTAGGCCCAAATTTCACCCTTTATCTTGCCCTAAGGTATACAACTGGATAGCCAGAGTGCACTTTCAGTGTGTTTGTTGCAGAACATCATTAACCATGGCCAGCATTACATTCATTTCTCATATCCTGTGTGCAGCTGTAGGATGAAAAGGATCTTCCACAAGCATACATCTTTATTACAATCTCAGCATTGTCTGCAAGATCAGAACACACAGTTCACATCCCAAAATAACCCTAGAGATTCTCAGTACTATATAATATGAGGAGTCAAGCAAATTTCACTTTAACATGTACTGCAGTATCCAGCAGCTCAGTTTGAAGACCAGAGAAAATCCACATGAGTTGACACAGGAACCAGCAATCCTCACCTGCCTCTGCACTGAGACGCTCCAGTTAGAAACCTCTACAGACCTCTCACATTCCCTGGAGAGAAGGTACAAAGAACTGAGTTGTTGCACATATAATCCTCTTTGGAAAATACTTATTGTCAACAGTTACTTGCTTTTCACTATTTACTATGAGAAATACAAATCCCAAATAATTCAGTCACCAGTTTGAAACTATGAAGTCCACAAAGCTTTGCATATTACCTGTCATCCTTAAACTTACTGCTACCTCTTAGAAAACTTACATGATTCATTATTTATTTTAGCAACTGAATACATAGATAGCACTTTGTTCTCAAGATACCCTCCATAGATGCCACTTTTAGAATACTGCATATACCTTAAATTTTAATGCTCTTTATGTATTACTGCAAGAAACCTCCAAAGACTTTTCTGTGGACACAAATTATGAGCAGGTGTTAAACCAAGATGTGCTGCAAGGCAGCCAAATTAAAGTGGGGGGTGTATGGATTTTTAAAAAGTTTTTCATTTTAATTTTCCAGAAGATTTTGTATTTTCAACTTTTTACTCTGATTGGGAGGCAGAAGATGTGGAGGAGAATATCAGACTTTCACACAGTCCCAGTTATTATTAAATATGTGGTCTGGTTTATATCCTCAGCTTTTTAAAAGTCAATTAGACATAAGAAACTCCCTCAACATCTAAAAATAAATTTCCACACTAAGCAGAGTTGAGAAGATGCCTCAGAGTTATGATAGTAAGATGGAATATTGATATCCACTTTACTTCACTTTGAGTGATTCATATCTGTCCTGACAGGCTGCCTGGAAATGCATAAAGCTAATAAAATACTTGTGGTCTCAAAATTACCCACAGCAAACACATTCATACTGCCCAAGCCACAGCCCATGGAGATAGATTGCACTGTTGAGTTCAGCACAAGAAAATGCCATTGGGTTAATCAGCAATGGTTCAGCTTGAGTGTTTATGCAAGAGACAGGAGTACTTAAGAGTTAATGATTAGAGCCTCAAAAAACCAAACTAAATCCCAGCAATTGGCACACAGTGCTTCAGTTGCACCCAACTGGGACATGTCGCACAAGGGGCAAATTCAGTCTTATTTTGCACACTTCTTCTCATAATTCATCCGCCGTACACACAAGAAAAGAGTGAGATGTTCCAGGGGACACTTTGGAAGACCTAGCTAGGTGCTCTACATGAGGTGTTGCTCTCCAAAGCCTCTGCTGTGCATCTAAAGAACAAAACAAATAAACAATGTGGATACTCTTTCCGCTCTTCTTCCTCACCAAACGCAAACATACCTTTAAATTAAAACACAATGTTTATTGGGTTTTAATATTGCAAACAGAAGAATATAATCAGAGGTTCACAATGACTCTCAGCAGCTAAATGCACACGATTGCACATGTTATTTGCATCTGCAGTTCAAAGGAAGGAAAACTGACAGCTATAATGTTACAGGCTTACTTGGTTTTACTTCCAACTTAAAAATCCACACTACAATCGTTAGAAGCATGGATAATACTACAAGAGCCTTAAGGTAGTAAAGGTCTTACCAAAAACAAGTGAGTATTAAAAATGTTGGATTAGGATGCAATCAGGTACCTGCAGAAAACGTTAGGCAAAAAGCCCACAGCATGTAACACACAGATCTGCATGTTGTTTCAAAAACAGCCTACATAGGTGCCAGGAAAATTCAAGAACGGTACCATATGGAAAGCTAAAAGAAAATAGCACCAGAGAAAAATTCCTCTCTTACAGATTCTTAATAACTCTTACAAAGTGAGGATGTATTAGCAACACGGCACCTTGAAGTTGAAGAAATACCCAGTACAAGAGCTACCAAGAAAGCAACAAAAACCTAAACTCATAAAAAGCTTTTCAAATGTCAGTCCAAAATATTTTGGCTAAAGTTTCTCAGAAGGGGTTTTAAATTCAAGCCTTCCTCAGCAGCATTGTTCCTGTGCTGCTTGCAAAATGGTTGGTGTTGAAGACCTGGTTGTGCTTGAAAACAGTCATGAGAAGTTTATAACTGGAATCTTCTTCTGGGTCCTCCAGTTCCTGGATAGGAATTCGTTCTGTAAATTTATGCAACACCTTTCATTACCTCATTAAGGACAGAAATGTCTGCCTCTGAAACGAAGAGCTGAAATCCTGATGAGAATATGACTCAGCATGCATGTGGGATTTGTTTTCGGTTTTTTCCCCAATGAAAGGACCAGGGAAAATTCCCAAAACATCTTTCATGTACACCTAGTGCCATTAGAAGACTCAGTCTGAATGCTTGTTTATAGATTAGGAAAGTTATTTGTGTGCAATTCACAATAAAATTTGTCATTCTATTAAGTCATCTTTTAGAGTGGAGGCTAAAGAACATGGTGCATGAACTAATGCACTTGAATGAATTGCACGTGGTCATTTGTGACTTCATTGGAGGGATTCTGTTTTCCAGTTACTTGGAAAACCTATAGAAAGGCAGGATACACAAATGATCAGAACTGAAAGGGTACAGAGCACTAATTCTTCCATCTGAAGAAAAATATTTGCATTAAAATAACAGTGCCTCCTACACTATTTATTAGGATCCCAACACTCAAAAAATTACTCTGAGCACATTTGTTGACTAAATAAAGGTTCATAGTAAAGGTTCACTAAATATCTCTATAGGATAAGCATTTAACAGAGAGCACATGAATAAATTCAGCCAACAGAACTAGTTAACACTTCATCCTGTCATTAAAGTCCAAAGTCATGCCACATATCAGTATTAGAAATCATTTATATTTACTCCATCTCTGTTTTCTTAACATCTGAGTAGTTACAACTGAACGATTGTCAAACAACTCAATCCTATTTTTTTTCTTTAAAATTGGATTTGTGGGTGATTGTGGGAATTGTGGACAGGAAGGGTCCAGAAAGGGAAATATTTAGACATCTATGCACTGCCAAAAGCATTCAGCATTTAGATACCCCTAGGGAAGCAAGACTATCAGTTACCATTAACTTTTAAATAGAGAATAAGCAAAAGTTGTGCTGTAGCAAGGTCTTTTCAGAGTACAGAAGAAGCGACCATCCCTCCTGGGTGAATGAATGCCCTTAAAGCCTTTTAGAGAAACACACAGAGAATGAACAACAGAAATGCACAGCAGTTTACAAATTAAGATCATTCGGGGCACAATCTTGTTCAAACAGTAATAGCAAAGGTAGAGGAAACAAGCACATTACAGTTCAGAAATTAATAGCAGAGAACAGATGTTGCATCTTATGGATTGAAGAACATGATTTTCTCCAGGTTAACACCTGAATCTGAGTTCTAAAGAAAAACAGACAAGTAGCTTTTCTAGAGGGAAAAATACACTGTGTTCAAGAGTACCCAGTGAAGATTTGAGACAACCATTAAGAATCAAGAGGAAAATATTCACAGAATCATAAAATCATGGTGCTCAGAAGCTCTCTTTCTTGTGGAATGGTAACAGTTTTCAGAAGCACAAAACCAACAAAGTGGCTAAAACGGGGTGTTCTTCAAGTTTCAAGATAGCAAGGTTGGAGTGTAGCATTTCACCTCTGAAATAAAAGGCAGTCCAGCATACATATTTAGCTGGCATAATGCATCTTATGAGGGTTTTCTTTCTCTAGGCTGATCTCACTATAAAACCTTCTGAATTTTCTGCCTTCCCATTAAACACACCACCTCCTTTTGCCAAAAGCAAAACAATTCTCCTATCTCTTACCCCTAAGCAAAACTACCAAAAATAGTTAGATTTTTTAATACATAATGATGGTTTCTATATAGAACCATCATATTTACTTCTGATTATTTTGTATAATACCACTTTCCTTAGCTAAGTGAAAATTCTACTTCCTACAGCAAATGGAACCAGTTATTTCTCCACAGCATCTGCATAGTTCAGTGCATGTTCTCCAAATCTGGATCCCTTTCCTCTGCCTACCTGTCTCTCTGGAAGCAGCAGAAAAGGTGACTGAAATCTCAGCCTTGGAACACCTCAGGATCTGTACCTGGAGAAGCAGAAGGCAAAGCTGTACAGTCACCCTCATACCGGATAAAGACAGGCTTGAGAGGTCACCTAACCCAGCCTGCCAGACCAAGCCAGGAGCAAAGCACTCTCAGCACTCCTAAGACCTTCTTAAAACACCACCTAACGCAGCTCCAGCTGCAGCTTGTTAGCATAAATTAAATAGAGCTTTTGATTGTATACAGCTGCAACCCTCCTGAGGTGCTGGAAGTTCCCTTCTCACAAAGTCAAGCCAAAACAGGGAATTCCTGGGTGAACAGACTCCAGCAGAGGGACTGCAGGAACTTTTGTTTAGAGTTAGAAAGAAAATAAAGTAATATAATAAAGCAGCAAGATGGTCCAGGAATAAAGGGGAAATTAAAATATTGAAGGCCCCTTACACATTTTTACTGTTACTATTTTATTATTAATACTATTATGTTTTATACATACATGTATATATATATATATATATACATGAAAGAGAGAGATTGTTCCCTGGTCTCAGGTATAGAAATCACAGTCACATGCACTAAAAATTACTTTAATGTGAGGTATTTAAGTCACTAATAAGGAAGAATGATTTCAGGTGGGTAAAACAATCCATCAGCAAAACTCAGGTGAAAATATTTGCTTTCAGGAAGAATGTGGTGGCCTTATCTGCAGATACTTGCAGAATGCTTGTCGCTCAAAGTTCTGTGCACAGAGGCAGCCACATCTATAGCTTTCCACAGACACAAACTGAGTGTCACAGGAGCTACAGTCAGACTTACTCTCATCAGGTGACAGAACACTGAGCTGAAAACCAAAACTCTCCCTCATCATGTCTGTACCCAGCAAGACTGAACCAATCCTGCAGGTACCCTGCTTTCTCCGAAGACTTTGTGCCACCACAACCAGGAAAACCCTTTCCTTCAGATCATACTGTTCATTCTCATTACAGCTGCCAATCCAAAAGCCAGCTGCCCTTTTCAGGCATTAGCTGGACTTTGTTCCACTCATTAAAACAAACAAACAAACAAAAACCCCAACCAAGACAAAAAAAAAGACCCACCAAGCTCTTTTTGCCTTTAGGTCCTGTTGCATGCATTTAAAAAAAATCTTACACAAAATAAAAATCAGTCGTAAGTTATTACACATCTGATGTGCAAGAGCCTTCCATCAGAAAAGTGAGGGGAAGCACACGAACATTACATAGTGCTTTCATGTGTAACCAGATCAGCTGAAGATCTAAATGGTTTTTCCCTTTTTCCCTTTCACCCTAGCTAGAGACACTGTTTCCTTTATAAAAGGATTGCCTCTAACAAGCATGGGAGTAGACAAAATCTGAAGTGTTTTCATCACAATGTTTTTTCCATTCAAATGTAACTTGACTTTGTGTTTATTTACCTCCACACTTTGAGTAGCATTCCTTTATGCAGTAAGAGATGTACACTTTTAAGAAGCAGTCCAAGACAAGATGAATCTTGTAGTCTTAACTCGGGCAACACTGCCACAAACTTTAAAGGAGTGTGAACTTTGCAGCTTCAATTGTTAGCAACAACGAGACTACTCTATTGACCCAGGACAGGAAAACGCCGAATTTTCCTTATCTCATGACACACAGAACAGAGAGTATTTTTCTTCCCCCACTCAGAGTTTAGAATCCCTTCCAAACAATTTTCAGGACCCAGTCTTCTCCACACCTCTGAGAGAAGGACAGGCATACTTAAAGGATTTAGTTTTCAAGAGTGTTTGGCCGTTATTACAAACAAAGCTGCAAAAGCCTCGTCGTATTTTCTGTGAGGTCATTTACCGTGCATGAAATTCAACTAAACACCTTAATCAAAGTGCCCACGCTGCGGGCAGGTCCGTGCCCCCGCTGCGGGCACTGCTGGAGCGGCGCTGGTGCATTGCCGAGAGCATCCCGAGCTCTGGGATATGACCAAACGAGAGGCTCCTTAACGGAAACAAACCGATCCACCCTCAGAAGCACTATATATATACACAGACACAGACAGATATGTGTACGTCTAACTACCGACAGGCAGACGTGCGAGCCGGGCGGCAGAGAGCCCGCACCTGCCGGGCTGAGGACACCGCTCCCCCTCAGCGCCCCGCCCNCGGGGGGCGCTCGGGCGGAGCGGGGGCCCGGCGGCGCTGGGGGCAGCCGGGGATCGCCTGCCGCCCCTGGCCAGCGCTGCGTCCTCCGGATCCTGCCGGGGAAACCCCCGGGTGCGTGTCCTCGGATTTCGCTGGGTGCTTCTGTCTGTCTTGTTAAATTTGTTTTTAAAATATATTTGTATGTGTGTGTTTATGTCTCGTCTGCAAAGCGCACACACTCAGTTGCACTAGGGTTCTGACGAAGCCTGCCCGCAATTGATGAGCGTCTGTCTTCCATTACTGAGATTGATAAAACACAAATTTGTCAAATGCTCCTCTCAAACTGGAAAAGAAACAGAAAGAGATGATAAAGAAATACACTAAGTGAATTTCAAGAGCCCAGTAGTTTATAAAACGATCTGTTTCTCATTCACATGCTATTTTTGTTTATTGTCAATTTCTAAAGTCAATTTCACTCCGTTAGGTTATGTGTGCTTGGTATGCTCTGATTTTAGTGAGTGATCAGCTTCTGCAGTGCTTTCCTGCTGCCATCCAATCAGTATCTTATTCTTTGGGAATCAATTGTCTCATTGCATTTTATATTAACAAGATTATATCCCAGGCACAGAGCAATTCTAAGCAAAATGATGCAGAGCATCATTTTTGGTGTAAGATAAATGTCAGCAGACTTGTGAAACATTTAAAGCTTACAATGGATTATCACAGATGTCTTATTTCAGTAATGAATGCTGGAGAGTCTTAGGAAATAAAAGGTGCCATGTTTGTCTTTATTTCCCTGGTTCTGCTGCTATGCAGCCATGCTGCTATTAAAGGGACCTCTGTTACTTTTGATATTTATATAAGAAGTCATTTACTCATATTCACATTCTAATGTGTTTCTTTTTACTATGACAATTTGAAAACTCAGTCAGCTGGTATTATGCAACACAACTTTATGCTAATTCTTATCATAGTTTTGATAACATCAGTAATGAATCATAATATATATTGTGGTTTATACCAGAATTTTCCAAGAGCAAAAGTATTGTCTTCCAAAACAATGCACAATTGCTTGGTAGGATGTTAATTAGGGAAGTACATATTACAGACCTCGCTGTCTTCTCTGGCTGCTGCATCCAATTTTTTATAATACAGGAAGCAAGAAACTAAAGAGATAAGTATGTTTTAATAAATGTATCTTCTGGACTTCCATAGCTGTAGCTTTCTTCTTTGCTTTTTCTTCATTCTCAGTATTCGTGGTATTATTGCCTGCGTTTTTAGGCCTTGATCTTGTAGTAAACTGTGCGGTTAAAAACTGCCTGCAAACAGTTTGAGGTCCTATATCCAGATTCTTCGGAAATCAGTTGCCTGTGTGACTTAGGAGAACTGTAGTCTACCATTGGCTGCAGGCGGTTCATTAGTGCCTAACCCCAAATTCTGTCGGTCGACATCACCTGTATGGATGTAGCTTTGTGCCGCCAAACCCCTGAGCTGTTGGGAGTCATAACTTCAGCTCAGTTCCTGAGGCAGGTTTTGCAGTTGAGGTGACAGAGCCTGACTCTGCAGACCCCTGAAGCCCCAGCAGCTGTCAGGCACTGGCACACAGCACCAGCAGAGCAGGGAGAGGGCAGGAGGGCAGGGGAGATGTGCGCAGCACGCTGTGAATCCATGGGTGTCTGTGGGAATCCATAGGGCTGTGGAACAGGAGCTGCTGTTTGTGTGCGCATGTGCCCACTCACGTTTCGGTTGATGTTTGGGCGTTGAAAATGCATGAGAATAGTTCAAAATTGCTACAACTGATTCATCACAGGCACTTGAAAATACAGCTTTTTTGTGTGCAGAAATGAATCACTCCTGTTAAAAATACTCTGCTTAACAGCAGAATAATGGCTTGGGTACATATATATATGTACCCACTAGTTAATAGTTTTGGAACTATTTCCCTTTTTTTTTTGAGGAGGAGTAAGAGAAGAAACTTCCTCTTAAGATGAATGTGCTTTGGATGCCTAGATCCAGCAATCTTAGGATTCTGAAAGCAGAAAATTTTCTTCTAACCTGATTAGGGACATTGCAATTCTCATGTTCTTCGTTCTTCCTTATTCTGTGGTTTGTCCTTGGCTTGTTTACATGACTCCTTGCTGGGGATAAAGGTAAGCTCTTAATTTCCAAGTCCGTGTAGCTAAAGCTAGGAAGATAACACAATCTGCATCAACTTTTTTAAAGCTTTGGTAAAAGTCATCTAGTTATTCTGAGAACAAGGCAGGGAAAAGAATTTTTCCACTATTTTTTTTCTTTGACTGCTAAAAGCAAGTATTAGCTTGAAACTATAGAGATCCAAAGAAGCCATGAAACTACAGAGATCCAAAGAAATGGAGACAGTTGCTGTAGGTTGGCTACAAAGGTTTTGTCAGTGCTTATTCTGAAATGTGCAGGGTGCTTTCCTCCCTCAGCTCCCACATCTGCCTGCAGCAGTCCTGACATTGATCCAGGCTTTCCCAAGGAAGGGGTGAGGCACGGAGATGTGTGGTAGCAAACTGCCTGGTGGATGCTGTAGCTGTGCTGTGGCCAGTCTGGCAGAGTGGGTGATACACAGGAAAAACTGTTGGAAGGGTGATTAGAAGCAAAATAGCTCCATAATGCTGTCTTGCAGCAGAAGTCTCCTCAGCCTCCTTCGTCTGAGCTCCAAAAAAGAAACTGCTTAAGCAAAGGGTTGAAGTGCAGAATGACAGAAGTTCTGGGAATAATCCTGTGCACTTTCCAGCTTGCTGTTAATTCATGTTCTCATGTTAGCAAATATTGTTAACTGTGTTCCACAAGTGAGTTTACAGAAGGTTGAGTTGAGCTTTAAGCAGAAGGGCCTTACAGCACACACCCTGCCTTGACAGAAGAGGTATTTGTACCTCACAGTCTAAGTGGCAGCTAATAAGTGTCTATAGGTAGTAAAATGCATTTTTCAAACCACAGCTGATTTCACTTAGCTTTTGTTCTGAAAGAGCTGGTTAAGCAGCTACAACAGAATGTAACTGTTTCTAAGGTTAAAAATAAATAGATAAAAATAGCTATGTCATTTACCTAGAGGCTGATTCTATAAGTATAAAAATTTCAAGTGTCAGACAAAGGGGAAATAATATTTACTTCTGCACTAATTGCACAAAATACAAAACTATAAACACTCTTTATGAAAAATCAGAAGGTCAAATTTTAGGGGTATCTAAGAACTTAACTGATAAAACTAAGAAAAAATTAATGTATTACTTTTCATTTTTGAGAAGGACAAGCTTCTTAACATATTCCATGCCAGTACTGACACTTGGCCTGGAGCTGCCTGTGGTGAATTTCAGAAGCTGTTGCAGATGAGTCTCCCACACCCATGTAAATTTTTTTTACCTCATTGAAAACAGCAAAATCTTCATTCACACAGATGTCCACCTTCAGCAACTGAGAATAGGTTTTCTCTGCTGTGTAGGGTTCTCCTACTTTCTCACTACTTCATCCTTCTTAAAACACTTATTTGCAAATCCTTCTCAGTTATTTATTACTATTTACGTATATCTATATGTTCTGCACTTTTTTTAGGTAAACTGGATTAGAGATGCTTAATATCTGAATCCTTACTAAGTTCTTTTACCTCTGTATGTTTAAGCATATTGTAAAGTCATGAATTTGCCTCAAATATCAATTTAGGAAAGGCTGTTTTACAGGCCACGGGCTAGTAGTGGGTTAGGAGTTGTTTCTCAGTTATTTTGCTAGTTTGCATTAAGTGTATGTAATTCTAGTAGTACTTGGAAGGAGGAGGGGGAGGAAGTGTAAGTGTTGTGTCCATTGATGGGAGTTTGGAAACGGTTCAGAATTCAGGTGTCTTCATTGCTAAGCAGAAGGTGGAGGAACTTCTGCATCTTATGTTTACTATCCATAGCCAGAAACTTAAGGATGAGTGTTCTTTTACTAGAGGTGTCCTTTAAGCCCAATACAGACTTTAATTCAGGCTTCAATAGATGTTTTAATTTGTGTAATTTTAGATGTTTATGAATTTTCTTTACATACCACTGTGGGCCAGTTCTGTTTCTTCCACATAATTTACCATCTTGAAATGCCTCTGCACCCCTAATAGTACATACAGGAGCTTGAGGATTTGTGTTTTATTACACTTATGCCAAATTTTTAAAGAGTTGCAGGTTATAGAAAGAGAAGATTTTTTTTTTTAATATACAGAGAAAAATATTTGTATAAAGAAAAACCAAGATGAGAATGTGAAGGAGTAATTGTTTCCCTGTCTGTTAGTTCAAGAAGCAAACTGGAAAACATGAGCAGCTGAAAAAGACAGAAGCATGTGCTGCTTTCATATTATCTGAAAACTGAGTGTATAGCATAAACTCTCACACTAGGACACAATGTCCTTCTTCTGCGTGCTGCTCCTCCATTCAGTTAAAGCTCTGTCATTGTTCATTTCAGTGGTCCCAGATCTTGACAGATAGAGCAGCCATTGGCAAACTACAGCTTATTAGTTGCTTATGGATCCTGCAAGTCATCCTTGCATTCTGGCGGTTTTGCAACTCCATTTAATTTTCTCCTTGAAGTTATCAGTGACATTAGAAATGGAGGTTGGCAGATACTCCATGTGGGTGGTTCTTGCTGCACTTGTTTTGTTCAGTCACTGCTCATAATTCTGTTTATTTAAGAGCTCTGTGCTGCTCTCATCCATTACAAAATCTCAGTGCCTTATTTTCCATCTTTCCTGTCTGTATGGCTTACCAATTTTCCATTGCTTTTATCAGGCTATGCAGATTGTCAGTCTGCTACCACCAGTATTGTGGCCACTGTTTCTCTGGCAGGAGAGACCCGTGGTGGCACGAATGACCTCATGAAGATGTTGTCAGCTGAATCCTTGAGAAGGAACTACTGATGTTAAATATTATGACACTTCCCTGTTCTTTGTCACTCTGGGGTGTTTCTGCTCCCTTACCAGCTTAAGGACAAAAGAAAATTGGATTTAACAGAAAAGTGTTCTCTTGAAGTATAAACATGTTAATATAGACATCAGAAAAGCTGGAGAAGATTAATCAAATGAAAAGCTTGTATTTAGGCATATAACATGAAATATGAAACTATCTTTCAGTATGTAAAAGTATATGGACCTTTTTCAAAGGTGTGTTCTAATGAATTTACTTCATAAAATAATTTTAAGATCTATGGTAAATACCTTTTAATATAATTTCAAGAAATAAGGCACATTCTCAGAATAAATATCTACACTCAGAAAATTACCCCAGAACCAAGAGACAGCAGCAGTTGCTCAAAGAACCTAGAGCTGAAGGCTGGTATCCTGCTGCTGAGAATGTGTTCTGCAAAGCCCCTGTCGAGGGATCCCCTTTGTTGGCACAGGGCACTCAGGTTGCTGAGTCACTTGTTGGTGCAGCAGTAAACACAGGCTAAGAGTAGGATGGCCACAAGTGACAGTAATAAGATTTCACAGAGGAAAGAGATCTCTGTATCTTGATGATTCTTTCAGGAAAAAAAACGTTCTACTGTAAACCACACTTTTAATTGAGAACCACCTTTTTACTTAACTTGGTAGAAAGATGCTAAATAGTATAATTAGCTGGAAATTTAATGCTTTGTTGCTGGAATAAGTGCAGGTAGGGGACAGGAGAGAAGAAAAACTGAAATGTTTAAAGAGAAAGACACTAAATTCTTTTGCTTCACAGAATAAACAGACATAGCCAAGTATAAAATATTTTCTGTTTCATGCCTTATGAGCTGTACCCACACATACAAATGGGCATGTTTAAGAATAGTAAGCATAAGGAAACTGAAGTTGAGAAGTCTTTTCCTTTTAAAATTTCTGAGGCACACATACATGTCTCCTGCTAATAAAATTGCAACTAGTGATGTTATGTATAATACAGTTTAAAATTTGCAACTCAAGTTATCATTACCAACAGTGAAAAAATAGGGGATTTGAAAGCTTTAAGTCCTTGTTTTAAGTTGGTCAGCACCTCTTTTTACTGCCTTAGATAACAATTTAAATCACGTCTTTTAGTAGGTTTGTGTTAGTAATTATGAGAAAGACTGCTGGAAAGAAGATGAGTCAATTCTTTTCTGTTTTAATTGCTCACCCATTGAAGTTTAAGTCGGAGAATCAATTTCTTGTGGATATTAGAATTCTGAATAAATTACTGGAACAAGAGGATGTGCTTTTATTTTCCTGTCTACTTCTGGGTATTCACATCCTGGTCTCAATCTTCTTCCTTCCTACTTAGGAGCCTATACTGTTTTGTCCAGCATTCAACACCGCTGGTGAAGCTTGTTTTGTAAAAAAATCCCACTATAAAAATAGGAAAACAACAAAACAAAAGGATTCTCTGTTCAATGTCAGAACTTATTTCAGAATCTCATCTTTCTTTCTCTTATGTTCTGGAAATAATCCTATTCAATTTTAATGATAACTCGTTCCCTTCCAGATTGGGTCTAATAATCACACAGCCTAGTCATCAAGGAGCTGGGATATTCTGTTACACAGATAATCTCCCTCCAACAAGCTTTTAGCAATCCTGCTTACACTGTGAATCACTCCAGTATCAGTTCCTCAGAGCTTCCCAGAACAGCAGTGTGGGTTTGATGTCCCAGACAACACTGTGTCACTCTATTTTTGTGAGATGACCTTGGAAATCTTTTAGACAATCTGTCTTATCTGCAGTTTTCAGTTTTGTGTGTGCAGTTGTATGGTGTGTTAATTTCTGGGGACAGAGTTTCTGCTTTGCTGCTTGTATTGCTGTTCCTTTCTGTTTCATGCAGTGACGTACTTTGACTAAATTAAGCCCTTTTTTTCAGCCTTTCTCACTTGTTCCTCCTTCCCAGGAGGATTAGAAGTAGACATAGAAAGTCATGAGACCTAAACTGTCCATTCTAATTCCAGTGGTTGTCTTGCACCATTATCTTAGCGCGACCACCAAGGGGCACTGGTCGTGTAAATCAATACAAATACTCACAACTCTCCTACATTTACAAGTAGCCTTTACACTGATTGATCTCAAAGGAGAGGGCAAGGACTGGCTCAGTATTTTGGAAATTATTGTGAAAAATCCAGTGGACAAGTTAAAACGATAAGTAATTTTGTACGGTCAAAAATTGGCTGTGGAGGACTTGCACTTAACTCAGCTGTTACAAAATTCCTGCCTCCTGCATTGGAATCAATGGAACACGTACTTTAAGGAAAGAGACTTCCAGCTCTAACTGGTTACTGTAAAAGGCTTAGTGGTAGATTGATCCTAGGGACAGATTTCTGTGCCTGCATGTGGGAGGTCAGTGGGACAGATAATCTGGAGTGATTAAACTTTTTAGAACAGGTGAAAGGTTGGCAGACAGGTATATATTTATCCTTCCAATAAAAAGTGCTGCAGGCTATCACTGTTCTAGAGCTAGTACGTAAACAAATTCTTTAGAATATCATGTGTGTTGCACAATATATCCAAGAGAAATCTTTGTTGTTTTACAGTCTTACAGTAATGTGCACTTCTTAAAATTCAGAAAAGCCCAGCAACTGGATTCTTATAGAAAAGAATCACATAACAATCTTGATTAAAAAATAATAATAAAAAAGGCAGGCAGGGGGGTACGACACCCACTTGTTTAAGGAACGTACATGCAAATTCATTCAAAAATGCTCCTGGCTTGACTGCCTTCCTCTAAGAGGCAACAAGAATTGGAGGAGAGGAAAAAATCAACTAAAACCTAAAACAAACAAAAGGAAAATACACACAGAACTCAAGTTCTAGTTTTAAGTTTGGGGGTTTGGTTGGGTTTTTTTACTGTTTCTGTTGCTGTGATTTAAACCCTGGCAGAGTTATGGTCTCCTTTGCTACTTTGTTTCTACTTGTTGCTCATGGAATTAGTGATGAACAAACCTGCTACATTGTAACTTCCTGTTTAAATGGGATATTCAGAGTTTCCAAAACCATCAGTCCTGTAACAACTGTTCTGTTAGTTTTTAAAATAAACATTTAATATTATTTCTTTTAAAAATTATTTCAGGCATATGGCTCTGGTTGTGACATTGTTATTCTGGCAAATGACTTTGAATGTGTGCAAATTATTCCCGGTGCTAAACATGGAAACATCCAGGTCAGTTGTGTGGAGTGCTCCCAGCGACAAGGCAGGGTAAGGATTTTAATAAATCTGTATAGAATTTTAAAAATTTCAATGCTCTAAAATAA
The DNA here is from genome assembly GCA_013397845.1 of Melanocharis versteri. Classification (NCBI taxonomy): domain Eukaryota; kingdom Metazoa; phylum Chordata; class Aves; order Passeriformes; family Melanocharitidae; genus Melanocharis; species Melanocharis versteri. The sequence continues at coordinate 1,315,558 of VZTG01007483.1, read as the reverse complement.
TTAAATGGCAACATGATACATTAATGGAATGAAAGAATTAATTTCACGACAAAGATCATTGTTTACTGATCTGGGACTTTGTGAGTAACACCTCTTGTGTTAGTCTTACGTTACTCTGGGAGTTCTTTCAATTTATTTGTAATTTGGGGGAGGGAGGAGGGTAGAGGAAGCAGGAGACATCTTGTGACAATGGTTTTTATTCCTTTCCGGGACCTGCAATAAGAGGTGTCACAAAATGTGGACAGATGCATTTGTTACAATGCAGTATCAGAACTGGAATGGTTTCGGCTTCAGAGATGGACCCTACAAGAGCACTACAAACCCCTGGGTGGTTCTGCATTCAGGACTCTGAACTCACAGTCTCTACTTTGGGACTGGCTGTGTTGTCACAACCTTCTCTCCCCCTCCCGCTAAGGAAGAAATAAGATTGCATAATAAATGTCTTGAAACTTTTGCGTCATTTCTGATGCAGAAACCAGATCCTGAAAGGGAAGGACTTAAACAGTTTTTCTTTTAAAAATCTTTTAAAGAAGGACGAAGAATATTAAAGATAGTCAAAAGTACTTAAAGGTATATGAGTATTAGGAACAGGCCCAGATCAATACCTAATAAAGACTATTTTGTGTTTAGTGATTTCTGTGAAATAAGTGGGTGGAAGAAACTGAGGGGATCAATGGCTTATGTACTTCAATTTTTTTATTTACCTTTTATCTCTTCTCAAAACGTATTTGAATGTTAGAAATAGAATAACATTTCCTTCTGCTTCTTGTAACTATTTTTTAGTGATTTAGTGACACAAAATGGAATCTAGAGACACAGCCACTAATAATTAATGCATTAGTTAGCTGTGAAGTACGCAGAACATGAGCAGAAGCAGTGAAGGCATCAGCTTTCCCTCATGCATTGAGAGTAGTTGCCCTAGAAGAATACACCACATCTGACTGTGTTTGTACCACTGAATGAGATGTCTGCCCTGCTTAGAGTTAAAATCTGAATGGTGGGCTTCTTCAGGTGTGCTTTTCTCAACTGCCTTATGAAAATATACCCATAACACAGTAAATTACATTTGTGTTAATTTCACATTTCAAGAACTCTGGCACATAGAAGAGGTACTGGAAATTCTTTACCTAGTTTGGAATACTAAGGAGCACTTAGTCCACTTGCCTCCTAACCTTACATTTTGAGTCTTCAACATTTTTTTTTCCTTTCCCCAGATTGCAGCATCATATGGAAACGCTGTTTGCATTTTTGAACCTCTTGGTATAAATTCTCATAAAAGAAATTGTGTAAGTATGTATTCCATAATTGTAATTCCATTTAAGCTGTTGGAACAGGCAAAAGTCTGTCTGCCAGTTATTTTTGTTATATTATGTCAGCACACAACAGACTAATGGATAAACAGTTTCCACCATTCCTAATAAAACTGGATGGGTAGACTCTTCCACTGCATGAATTGAACTGTGGACTGCACTTCTAAGTTCCCAACATCTTGTTCTTGAATCTCATGCTAGAATGACAGGGTGACAAGCTGGTATTTCTTATTTGAAGAGGTTGTCAGAGATGCAGTACAGAAATACAACACAGACTTGTTCAGTGCACCCAGACTTGTTTTAACAGCACAGCCATGGCCGAGCACTCGAGCATTAAGGATGTTCTCAAGCAGGTTTCACAATCTTTGTGGCATCTATACTGCCACCCCTTATGTTCCTGTAAATCTATGATCACGGTAGTTCAAAGTAATCTACAGATATATGTGTGTGTGGGACAGGTCCAGATCTGGTTTGCAGGGCACCCTGGGATGCATTTACGTTTTACAAAATAATTTAAAAGCATATTAAAACTAGATTTAGCAGTCTACCATCTGGATACTTTTGCAACAGGCTTAATAGCAATTTCGTATAGAAAGAAATATCAATACCTTTATGTTTTGTTGTTAATGTGAGAATTAATCCTTTACTATTTTTGTACTACAGCAGCTGAAGTGTCAGTGGCTGAAAACTGGGCAATTCTTCCTCAGTTCTATGACTTATAACCTGGCCTGGGATCCTCAAGGTAATGCACCATTTGTGAAGTATTTGTTCAAGACTTGTAGTTAGAATGACTTGAACACAAAATATTTTTATTGTAATAAAGTGAGAGCTTGAATATGGAAATTTTAAATTACCTCTTCTCAGGCAGTGTTGCATAAAATGTGAGGCTACAGTTAACATTTGTGAAGATGCTGTGCCAAGTGTCTGAGTGTCTTATGTAAGATCTTAGTTTGGGAATCCCAGTGTTAAGTTGATAACTGACTTGAATTATCACTAATAGTCATTTAAATAGAACTTCAGCACAATTAAAGTCAGCAATGTACCTAGACATGAATCTTTATAAGATGACCCTAACATATTTAAAATGGACTAAAGTTTAGCTTTCAACCTCTTCTGAATAATTCACAACCAAATATGATGAGAGGCCTAATCTTTCAATATACCTTTATCATCTTGGTTCCATAGCTTTGTTATTACTGCCATTCAGGTAACAGGTTACTGACAGCAACAGACTTTTTGCAATTGTGGGCCCCTCCGTCTGATGACATTCTAGAGGAAGATGAAGATGATGATGCCAACAATCAGATCAAGGATGATAAAGTTCTCCCTGTTCTAAATGACTGGAAATGTGTCTGGCAGTGCAAGTGAGATAATTTTTGTTTTAAGACAATTTGCAATGCTACATCACCTATATTTTAAAATGTGCTTTTAAATACCATAAAATTGAAACAGTATAAGTTATTCTAAACAAAAAATCCTCACTCCTGTTGGATCTAACCTAGGCTTGCTGTACTTAAACCAATTTTTTGAGCTGTCTTTTCAATGAAGTATGAAAATACTATTTTGTTTCATTTTAGCAAATATTTTTATGCTTCTGCTATTCAAAAGTATGCTTAAAGCAACAACTATGAAATACTTAATCCAATTTTTACTTAATTTAATATATAATTTAAATAATGAACAGTAACACCGAATCAACTGAATACCTATGGAATAATATTTTAGAATAAATAGACCTTACTTAACTTGCTCTTGTGTTCTGTAGGACTGCAACATCAGTGCATTTGATGTCATGGTCTCCTGATGGTGAATATTTTGCAACAGCTGGGAAGGTAAGGACAAAAAGAATAATTGAGTTTTTGCAGTATTTTCCATTTGTTTGACAAAAGTAAGTAATATGACTAGTCCTGGACCATACACTCTATTGTAGTCTTAGAAAGGTAAATTATGATCTCATGTAATGCTGTATTTTTGTGTAATTCCATGAATTTTGGCAACAAGAAATTGGATTTAGCTATATACTCTTACTGAATACTTGACTGACAGTGATACAGGCTTGTATGTTTGTATGTATGTGTATATATATATATATTTGATTTTTTTTAGGTTAAGTATACTTAGATGAATTTTCAGATATACATAAACAAATTTTTCTGCTTCTGATGAAAGTAATGAGATCATTATGACAAAACACATACACATTTAGACTGGTATAATATGCACATGTTTGGATAAATTAGAGAAGGTTTTTATTTAGTCAATTCTGCATTCAATTATCAGTGCTATTTCAGTTTTCAATACTTTTTGTCAAATCACTATTCAAGCTAAGTTTTCAATTAATAATTCTCTTTAATGTCACCGTCTCATTTGAATGATTCCCTTTGGTTTACAAGTCTCAATAGGAAAGCATTTTTTGCTTGCATTTACTGTTAAACAGTGAGATGAATTTTAGTTCTGGGCCAAGTTTTCATGAACAATACCAGAACAGCAGTTTCCTTATTACTTGGAATTTTATTTTTGTTGCATATTTGATTATAGCTCCCTAACCCTCTGGTTTTTTATTGCTTTACCTAGGATGACTGCCTCTTAAAGGTTTGGTATCCTATGACTGGTTGGAAGTCATCTCTCCTGCCCCAAGAGAATGAAGAAAAGAAAAAGTGCTCAGAGGATGTGCAGTTTTCCTTTGTTTATTTGGCACATCCCCGAGCAGTGACAGGATTTTCCTGGCGGAACATCAGCAAGTACATGCCCAGGTTTGAAAGCTGCCTTTTCTAAAAAAGCAAGCAAGCCTTTGATCAAGTGGTTTTTTAACACTCTGCTTAGTGTTTTGCCATCAAGAGCATGAGATTTCTCTTCTCACACTTTCAAGAAACAAAACATACCAACACCTTCCCATAAACTTCTGTATCACCGAGTTTAATAACGATAGTCAGGTTAACCTTCAGTTAGGGGAGAAGCAGAAATTTAGATAAAACAGTAACTACTAAATACTTGTACACTCCCCTAATTTCTGCTGTGTCTGTATAGCTAATTGAGTTCCCCCGCAGTAATTTTGCTGTGTCTGCCATCAGGGGGTTGGTCTGTAACGTGTTACTCACGTCATGCCTCGATGGCATCTGCCGGCTGTGGGCAGAGACACTGTTACCTGAAGATACTCTCCTGGGGGAGCAGATCTGTGAAACCACCACTTCCAGCATCAGCAGCACCATCTCTCAGTCTGGAAAGCAAAAGGACACAATACAACATGCACTAGAGGTACAAGTAAATCCCTAATTTGTCAAATTTTTATTTCATGATTCTTAACCTTTAAATATTCAAGGATATAAAGCTCTAAGAATGTATATTATGTTGTCCCTATATGCATAACAGAATAGTCTGAATTATTTCATATCAGGTTTTGAAGTCTATTACTAAACACTGAAGCAGTCAGAGACTGCAACTCTGCATCCAAGCACCATGTTTTTAAAACTCAATTTACTTTTTCATTAGTTAACTAACAGTAATGGGAAGAGACAATGTTTAATGTGGAATAGTAATGATGGTTTCATTCTGATTGGGTCTGGAAGTCTGCAATTATAAAGACAATGAAAGGAGTAAATAAACTCTTTTAATTTTTAGTTACTTCATTTGATAATTTTGTTTCAGGGACAGTCTTGTAGTCTTAGTGAGTCTATTAAGTTTACAGTAAGAGAAAACCTATTTGTGGAAGCGGCTGCTCCTGGTTGACCTTAACAAGCACCTTTTTCCCGTGAGAAAGTGCACACCAAAGATCATCTGCAGCCATAAATACCTACGTGAGAATGTTTCAATTGAGCTGTGTGGGATGTGTGAGAGAGTCCGGATAAAAGAGCAAGAAACATCTGCTCTGCCATTTAGTTGTGTGATCGGTCAGTCTCCTAATCACTGGCTGCGTACTTGATCCTAAAACTTTAACCCAGAAGAAACATACAAATACTCAAATGTGTTTTATAAAGATGATCCTGCTAGATGACAAAGTGGTGGTCTGTTATCCTCAATTGCTACACTATCAATATAAAACCAAGATAAGAAAACAAAAAAACACCCCCCCACTCATTCGTAGACTATTACAATCAGACCAAGTTTGTACTTCTTAAATATCGTGGCCATCAACAAACAGGGAGCTTGGGACCAATTATACTTCAGGCTGTTAGATCAGTTGTGCTCTCTGCAAGCTCTCAGAAGTTTTCAGTCATACAAAAATAATTCATTATAAAATTATCTCACAAAAGTTGCTGCTTTTAGATTGTTCTAATCTTGTTCATAAATGTTGTGCAAAATGCTGTGTATTTTTGTGGTGTTGTTGAGTAGATGTTAAAGGAACTTTTAGAAGACTGTTAAAAGAGCTTTGCTTTTGGGCAAATCTGATGTACATAAGTGTTACTAATCTGTGTTGAAATCTATGTAAAATAATTCTTTTGAAATTAGTCTTCATTTCTCTGGTAGAAAGAAGCTATAGGCTTTATATATGTGTGACTTTTTACAGTGTTTTTAGTATTTATTATTTTTTACATCTACAACAGACAATTCATCATTTGAAAAATATGAGAAAAGGCCAAAGGAGATCTTCAGTTCTTGTTACCCACACAGATGTACTGCCAGATCAGCAGGGCACGCATGAAGTTCAGCGTCACATTTCCCATCAAGCGAATGCACTTGGTCACTTCCACATAGCAGCAAGCATCAACCCTAATACAGGTGAAATGCAGCTGTTTATTAGACTGCAATAATGTATTTGCACAACATGAAAAACATAAAGGGGGCTGAGATGCACAGTCTTTGCTTTGCCTAGTCGAATAGAGGAAACTTGTAGGAAGTCTGTTATTTGGCATAGAGTTTTTTAAGACAAATGAAGCTGAATTTATTTGAATTCCTTCAGCACCTTTATGAGCAAATTAAATTCCTCTTTGCAGATCAGAAGGCAGAAGAAGCACAAATTTCCAGTCCGCTTGGTGTTTGTTTCTTAGGTTTGGGGGGCCATGGTATATGATAAATAGAGTAATTTCACCCTACAGAATGTAGTGATTGAAAACGAGATGTAACAGAGTCTTTTGGTGGGAAACCAGCTGCTTTTTATAGAATAATGCAGAATATTTTTAATGAAGGAAAAGATTTAAGAGCAGTGACGTGCTTTACGTAAAATTTGTACATGAAAGTCAACACTGCAACATATGAAACTGAGCAATTAGAACCATTGAGTATCATTTACCATTCATATAAGAATAAATTTTCGTATGAATTTATTGACCTTAAAATATCTTTACTGTTTTTATTACAATTGGATGTAAAAACTTGATCTGCATCTTACCTTTTCTAGTCTTGCAGGCACAAATTATGTTATTCCTAAAATAAGTGAAATGTATGTAAAAACTTGATCTGCATCTTACCTTTTCTAGTCTTGCAGGCACAAATTATGTTATACCTAAAATAAGTGAAATGTGTGCGTACATATATAAATAAAAAGACGAGTGGTTAACATGTAGTTTAATATATAGCTTTATTTATTTTTATATATTTTAATATATAGCTTTTTTATTTGTTTTAAAATGTCCACAGATATTCCATCGGTGTTGGCTGGAACAGCTTTTAATATAGATGAAGGAAGTGGAGGCTTCGTTGTCCACTGGCTGAATAATAAAGAGTTTCATTTTACATCCTCTATTGAAGTATTCATGCAGCACCTAAGAAAAATTTCAGAACAACAACTAGAACAAGATTTTGATGTTGAAGCTGAAGAGGAAGAAGAAACGGAAGAAAAAGAGAAAGGTTTACATATGAAGTTAGATCATGGTTAGTAATCTGGTTAGTTCTGATCAGCTAGTACTACTAGCAGATTAAAAAATACTGTGCTTTGAATGGAAACTGATAGGGAAATCTTTGCAATGGATTAAAGGGCACATTTCTGTTGCAGATTTGTCTATAGACAGAGAATCAGAGACAGGGACTGGTACAGGCTCTTCAGAACATGAAGATGGAGAAAGAGAGGGAAGCCCCAAAACATCTCTGCTAGCAGGCCCACGCCTGCCTCTTCCGACAGTTTTGTTAGACCGGAAAATTGACTTGCTCCTGACTGAATGGAACAGGAATCCAGATATGCTCTTTACTATCCATCCTGTTGATGGTACCTTTCTGGTGTGGCATGTGAAGTATTTAGATGAATACACTCCAGGCATCTTTCGACAAGTTCAGGTATTGTATATTTGAAATGGTTTTATTATTTTTGATGTTAACAAACATTGTGTCTTTTGCCTTAGAGCTGAACATCAGTAGGAATTTTCATTTTAAGTACTTCCTGTAAAACAGCTAGCATTTATTCAGGCTGAAGCTGAGTTCATATATTCTAATTTTTTTTCTTTTTTTTTTTTTTTAGGTTTCATTTTCTTCTAGGATTCCTGTTGCATTTCCATCTGGAGATGCTAGTTCCCTTAGCAAAAATATTATGATGTATGCCTGTCCTGTCTTTGTAAAAGACAGCAGCAGCGCTGCACAGCAGAAGACGATGGACTTTCCAGATAATACTCTAGCAAATAAAGGACCAAGTTTTGCCCAGGACAGTGCAAGTGTGAATATAATTTCTCCCGTGGTAATGATGATTTCCAAACATATAGATGGCTCTCTCAACCAGTGGGCAGTTACTTTTGCTGATAAATCAGCTTTCACTACTGTGCTAACTGTATCCCATAAGTTTAGGTACTGTGGACACCGCTTTCACCTCAATGACCTGGCCTGCCATTCTGTTCTACCACTGCTGCTGACATCTTCTCATCACAATGCTCTGTTAACTCCCGAGTCAGACACTTCCTGGGACTCTGACAGGATAAACAGGATGATGGATCCTCTTAAACACAAGAAAGGTTCTTCTAAGCAGCAACTTAAAAATGCAGCAACCCGTACATTCCATGACCCAAATGCAATCTACAGTGAGCTGATTCTGTGGCGAGTAGACCCCATAGGACCTTTATCCTACACTGGAGGAGTATCTGAGTTGGCTCGAATTAACTCTCTTCACACCTCCGCTTTCTCTAACGTAGCCTGGCTTCCAACACTTATTCCCAGCTATTGCCTTGGTGAGTATACCTGGCATGTCTCCATACAGAGTTAACACTGTGAGTTGTAGAATTAATTTGTTAAAATAAATTACTGCTTTATTTGGAGTATATTTACGTTAACTTTTCAAGAATTTCTTTGCGTTATGCAAATCAAGCATTTTTACTTCTTTCGTGGCTAAGCTACTGCAGAACACTTGCTGTGGTCTGAGTGTGTTGGCAGTCCCTGTGGATCAGCTGAGACTCAGGAACTCCTTTGTGTAAGCACTCCTTGCTCCCACACAGAACAAGATACTGCCTTTCCCCAGCACTTCAGGCAGCTTCCTTGAGTGCTCTGCATTGATGTGGTTTGCAAATGCAGGTGTGCTGATGGCTTAGGGGTGCTGGCCACACTCAGCTGCAGGGGCAGTGGGTTGAACAGAACTAGGATTTGGACCACCTGAACATCAGAATTACTGGGGAAGATTTCCAGCCAAAACTGGCATTATCGAATTCCTTTAACATGCTGGCTAAAACCTGCTTAGGAGATCCTGAAACAATACTGAAATTCTTCAGACCACCAGAGGCTTACAAAAGCCTGGTTAGAATGCAGGATATTCATAAATAGACTACATTAACTTTACAGAACTGCATACCACAGTTTTTCAGAGGTCAGACAGTGCATCTGATGTGTGATGCCATTGGCCAATTCTTCAGTTTTTGTTTTTAATTTTAGGGCTTTCCACTGCAATTAAGTAACAAATGTTACTCTATCCAGCCATGCAGATACTTATTTTCTAATTATCACAAAGTTGCTGTTATGGTACTTGTCATCTTTGTATACAGTACTAAATGCCATTTGTGCTGTGGGCGTAACACTGAATTTTATACTAATGCCAGGTTATAAATACATAATGTCTTTGATTTAAAATAAAACTAATTCATTTTCTCTGCTTACATAGTAACATTCTGGGCTGTCTGTATCCCACAAAGTGTTCTAAACACAAATAATTGGCTGTATTCTTATAGTTTAGAGGAAAATTAATATCAGAATAGAAAATCTCATGTCAAGCCTGCTGTATATACTGTTGAGAAGCAAAAAAAGACACTCTTACAATTTTTCATATTTTATTCAGAACTACAGACAGATCTATTTCTCCCTCCACTTCTCTATCTGCACTTTTAACTGCAGGGCAGAAGGGAATATTCATAGAGGCTAATTTTATGCAAAGAGCCTAGAGACAGTAAACAAGGAAGAAAGCTATGGCTGAAGAGTTTCCCCTTAGACTCCTACCCTCAATTCTCTCTGACAACCTCAGGAATCTGGAGTTGGCTCTTCCAAGCAATGTCTGGAGGTGACGGTGGATCAAACATCAGTCTGAGGAATGGCAGCGTTCCCTTAGGTGTACTGCAGACTGGGGCTTGCACGTGTGAATAGTGCTTGTAAACACACAGGAATTCAGCTTAGATTATTGAACCTTTTTCAGGAGTTCTGGTTACATTCATGTACAGAAAGGGAATTATTTCAAAGTTCAAATGATGGTGTATTAGTGCACACATTTGCTTAGGTTTTTTCTTCAATGCTTTATGAAAATTGTGTTTGAAGCATGTTCATATACTGAAGATTGTCATAGACTACCTGATGCCATTGACTGCCATTTTTTTCTTCATCAATTTTTTGTGTCTTCTATTAGGTACCTATTGCAATTCTGCTAGTGCTTGCTTTGTCGCATCAGATGGCAAAAACCTGAGGCTCTATCAAGCTGTTGTAGATGCACGGAAACTTCTGGATGAATTATCTGACCCTGAATCATCTGTAAGTTTTATGTAGCAACAGTTTGGTTTGAAACTATTAAAATAAAACAAACATAACTCATATTTTCCCTCTTCCAGTAGTTTGTCTTCCTTTAGTTCAGTGTGATTTTTGTGCCATTCCATGTATAGGATCTTACACATTACATCTTGCATAGTTGCATGTTTTGCAGCTGTCTGTAAGCATTAGCAGAAAAAAATGCAGCTGTTACTACTTAAAGTGTCTGCACTGAACCAAAATTTCCCATATCAGTTTCCCCAACCTGTGGCAGGTGGGAAAAGGAAAAATAGGATTTCTTAGTTTGTCCTCTCAGAAGAGGGGAGTCAAGAGCAAGAGGGAAGGTGAAAACAGAAAAGCAAGACTGAGGTGTATCCACCTAAGTTACATCTATATATGAGGAAGGGCAGAGATGGTGGGATATAAGGTATATTAGCTTTTTTTTTTTCCAATAACCAATTTTTTCATTTTTTATCTTTCATTCCTGTGACATTAAGAAAAGTAAATTCTGACCTTGAACTGTTACTGTATAAAGAAACACGTCTCTCCTTTTTTTCCCATTATTCTGTTATTTTATAAACCATCCTGCAAGACAGGGCCTGTCAGTATTCAGATCAGTGTAAGGGATCTGTTCTAGGAGCAATGACTGTGAACATTCCAGCGAAAATCAATAGAGCTTTCAGCTTATATATAAGCTGTACTGATGGTTTTTTCTACATGTGGTGACAAAACCTGAAGCTTGAAGAAGTGAAACAGTATATTGTTTCTCATTGCACAGATACATTATGTGGTGTTATGCAAGGATAAATCTTTAAATTAGCAATATTTAGCTTCCATAAAAGCTGGTGTATCATCCCCATGAAGAGCTGCTGTCTCACAGCAATGCACATGGTTTGATAAACACATTATTCATGAGTGCCACAGTGACAAGTGCAAGAGCTCTGTTACGGTTCGTGCCAACAAGAAAAATTGAAGCATCAGTTTATCATAAGCAACTGCAATTTTCTTCTGTCCAAAGGAAAAATATACTAATTCTACTCATTTTTCTCTGTTTCAGAAACTTATTGGGGAGGTGTTTAATATTGTGAGCCAACAATCGACTGCTCGACCAGGATGTATCATTGAGCTCGATGCAATAACGAACAAAGTAAATAAATGGTTAACTCTTTAAGGGTATCATATAAGGGTGTTTAATAACTTTGTTAATTAGCCTAATCTGTTGAAGAGGTAAAAGAGATGACATTTCTCTATGGTGACAATGACTGTCTTGAATTTTTGTGATTATTGAGATACCTTGAGCATTTTAATAAGCCAACTTTCTGTTAGCTGCTAAGAGCTCAAAGCTCATTTTTAGAGTAAAGCTATGTTTTCTAATCATAATTATTGAAGAAAACAAAACTTTACTAAAGAATAGTTTCCAAGGTATCATAATTTAAAGGAAAAAAATTACAATCCCTTCAAACCCAAACAAACAAAAATAACTTCATAAAGCCCAAACCTAAAAACTAGATCTAACTACCCAAAATGTAAGAATGATAGCCAGGTATGACTTCAAGCTTTTTGTGTTTGCGTTGTAAAATAAATTTATATCTATTAATTAACACAGCTATATTTTTCAATCAATGAGCAGGTAGGATAATCAAACTTTGTTCTTACTCAGTTATTTTGATGATACATGCTCCAGTGCTGTTTTCTGTTAGCAGCCTGTGAAAACAGTGAGTTTTACCATTCTTAATTAGAAAACTGTGGGGTTTTGACATGTATTTCTATGTCTTTTATGTATGAATAGCATAGAATCTTCAAATTTAAGTTCAGATTTACAAAATATTTTCCTAGAATTTGTATAAATGAGGACAGGGAATACTGTCTTACCTTGTTTCTGTGGAAAAAAGGTGTTTTGCAGCATAACTTTGCCATCACTGTATTTGGGGGACATATTTTTCCTTGCCAGCAGGGAAGGATTTCACCATGAGCAGCCTTCTCTGTAGTGAGGTAGAGTTACTGCAAAGAAATATGTTGCTGTCAGAAAAGACAGATGTTAAGATATCTGAGAGAAGGAAAATCTGCAATTTCCTCCCTTTTTTAGATTTCCCAAGCAATTCACTGCAGACATGTCTTCCCACTAAAGAGGGTTAAAAGTCTGAAAGTTTTTGCCTCTGTCATTTATTCAACACCAAAGAAATAAAAACGAATCAGATACTAATTCATCTGTCAATAACTGCAGCAAAAGTGTTATTACAGAATTTATCTATCCTGGTAGACCTCGGTGAAGTTATTTCAATATACAAAAGATGAGTTCTAGAACATGCTGTTCTTAATATGAAAGGAAAATATTTGGGTTTTCTCATGATAATTTGAAACTTTATGAAAGAAAGTGTTCCTCATTGGTAGCTAGATTGCACAGAGGAAATAATTGCATTGGTACCAAATTTTGCTATACTGTTCTGGAAGCGTAACGATTGCTCAATGTTTCAGTGTGGCTCAAACACACAATTGCTTCATGTCTTCCAAGAAGATTTCATTTTGGGATACAAACCACATAAGGAAGATGTGGAAGGGAAGGAGACTGAGATATTTTTCCAGCCATCACAAGGTATAGCATAAACTATAACTAATATGAATTAAATAGGTACCAAAAAATGTTCTTAAGGAATACTAAAATCTAGCTGGCATGTGGTAATTTACTTTCAAATGAGGATCTGTAAAATTCAGTGAAATGGCTGTTATGTATTGCTCATATGAACTGTTGCTAAATGGTGTTAAACAAAGACATTCTAATTGCTTAGAGTGAAACAACTTTTATGAAAAAGTACATTTTTCAAAGTGCTTTTGTTGTACATAAAAATGTGAAGAGAACAGAAACACATTTTCTGCATCAATAGGTAGTTGCAGATGATGATGTCAATATATCTGGCTTTCAAGTTAATATAATGGAAAGTCACTGGGGAATTTGGTAGTAGACTTAAAACTTCAAAAGAAAAAGGAAGAAAGCAGGCAGGTAGAAGAGTATAATCTGGCAAAATAGTTCAGACTGAATGGGAAGGCAAATATCTAATGAATTAGATTTGCCATTAATACTCAGATTGTCTGTAAATCAGTATCTGTTTTATAATTCTTCTGTTGTCATGAGCAAACAAAATGTCAATTAAAGCATGCTACTACTGGTACTGTTTCAATATTTCATTTTATAATCTAACAATTTATTTCAAAGATGAAAATGGGGTTTTTATTGTCAATAGTTTTTTGAGAATCTTTTACTATGGAGAAGTTATTTAGGTTAAATATAAATTTCATGACCCCATATGAATATATATGTTTATATATTATATATAATATGCTTAAATTACAGGGTATCGTCCACCACCTTTCTCAGAGAAATTCTACCTGGTAGTAATTGAAAAAGATAGTAGTGGCTGTTCTGTTCTTCAGATGTGGCATCTTCATCTCAAATCTGTGCAAGCCTGTTTAGGTGAGTGAGTGATTGTAATTTTCTTAGAGACAGACATTTCTATTGGAATTTCTATCATATTACTGAAGATAAAACAAACTTTGGTGGTTTATTATAATACAAATTTTGTCACCTTTGCCAAGCAGAAGCCTAAAAATCAAGAATCTTCAGAATAATACATCAATGCAATAGAAGCAGTAAAATTCCTTACAAACATTGGTTGCCTTCTATACCAATAACAATATAAAAATGTGTTTATAGGGTGAGTAATGTACTTAAGCAGTGGCTTCTTTATTTCAAACTATCAGTATTTCAGAATGTTATGGATGTCTTAAATGAGTAGTCACAGCATGCAATAAAACTGACACAGCTTGCACACATCATATAATTATTTTCTGTGCAACTTGAGCTCTTGTAAAAACAAATAAATTTGATTATCAGATATTCATGCCTTGTCCTTTTAAACAATTTTTAACACTGTTGGCAATTTGTTTTTTATATAGCAAAACCAACTGAAGCATCTTCATCAGATAATAAGCTTAGTGTACCTGAGCAGAAGACTGTGGATTCTTCTCCAGATATATCACCTGGCATAAGTCCCATTCCACGATCTTCATCAATTGCTAACCTTCAGACTGCTAGTAAACTCATTCTGAGCTCCAGACTTGTGTATAGCCAACCCCTGGATCTTCCTGTTGGTGTGGAAGTAGTAAGAGCAACTCCTTCAGCAGGTAATTTTAACATTTATTTCTATACAGTTGGTCCACTGATTTATCTCCTAGTTTATAGGATTGTATCCCCCCAGCCTATAAGATCCTGATTTACTGATACAGGAAACACAGGACTGAAGAAGCGCTTTCAAATCATCATGCCTGTGTCATGTTACTCTTCTGTAAATGAATCAAGTCCCCACAGGAAAGCTGTTCCTGAAACTTACTGCTCTGGTAGTTGGAAATGTAACTTTTAGTCTTAGTTTATTGATGAACAGTTTATAACTACTTGCTCATTTGTCAGCATAACTGTGTTTGGTATAAAGTGGGTTTTTTACCTGATGCACTTACGTCTTCTTCTGTTTGTCTTTCTGTCTCTCCTGTTGTTATTTTTTCTCTTTCCCTCTTAGATTTCCTTTTGGTAGGCTATATGAGCCTAATCTTAACTTCCTTAATCTCACCTGATGAAGGCTTTGTATTCCTCTCATTGTTCTAAGAGCCCTTTTCTGAATTAGTTCAGTTCCAGTTTATCTTCTTTGAATAGTGACCAGAAATGCAGATGATAGGTAACGTTCAAGCTGCAAGACTGTTACCAGCCCTGATATTTATTTGCCCTTATCCAACCCCAAACTAAAAAAATAACATCAGGTTGTAAAGTTCTGTAGCAGTAGGTAGACAGCGTTATGTCTGCCTTAATCAGATAGGCATTCTACTGTCTATTACTAAAAGTAAGTATGTTTGTTCTGACTTCAGGTCACTTGAGTTCCTCATCAATATACCCGGTCTGCCTCGCACCTTATTTGATAGTAACGTCCTGTTCGGACAACAGAGTGCGGTTCTGGAGATGCACTGTGGAGACAGACCTGAACAGCAAAACTGAAGAGAAGGAGACATACCACTGGAGAAAATGGCCTTTAATGAATGATGAAGGGGAAGACAACAGCAGTACAGTGAGCATAGTAGGAAGGCCGGTTGCTGTTAGCTGTTCTTACACGGGACGTCTTGCAGTAGCATACAAACAACCCATACAGCATAATGGGTTTGTTTCCAAAGAGTTTTCCATGCATGTTTGTATACTTGAATGTGAGTCTACTGGAGGATCAGAGTGGGTTTTGGAACAGACGATTCATCTGGATGATTTATTTAAGGTTGGAAGTGTACTTGACTCAAGGGTCAGCGTGGATAGTAACTTATTTGTTTACAGTAAGTCAGATGGTTTTTTGAATAAAGACAAATACCTGGTGCCCAGTATCAAGCATTTGGTGCATTTGGACTGGGTTTCAAAAGAAGATGGCTCACATATACTGACAGTTGGAGTGGGTGCCAACATCTTCATGTACGGAAGGCTTTCGGGGATCGTAACAGATCAAAGCAGCAGCAAAGAGGGAGTAGCTGTCATCACCCTGCCACTAGGAGGGAGCATAAAACAAGGTGTGAAGTCGAAGTGGGTGTTGCTGAGGTCCATTGATTTGGTCTCATCCGTGGATGGCACTCCTTCCCTGCCTGTGTCTCTGTCCTGGGTAAGAGATGGAATACTGGTGGTGGGAATGGACTGTGAAATGCATGTTTATGCCCAGTGGAAACACTCAGTCAAGTTTGGTAATGGAGAAAGCGATGTTTTTACTTCTGAAGACTCAACAACACAAGATCCATTTAAAACAAGCGCAGTAGTGAAGAAGACCAGTGTAATTGATGGGGCAGGTATTGTGGATGACGTTTTTGGCACTCCAACTGTAATTCAGGATGGGGGCCTCTTTGAAGCTGCTCATGTTCTTTCACCTACTCTACCCCAGTACCATCCAACCCAATTATTAGAACTGATGGACCTGGGTAAAGTTCGCCGAGCCAAAGCCATTCTGTCGCATTTAGTTAAATGCATTGCAGGAGAAGTTGCAATAGTCAAAGACACAGAAGCTGGAGAAGGGACTGGTCCTAAACGCCATCTTTCTCGCACCATCAGTGTGAGTGGCAGTACTGCCAAGGACACCATCACTGCAGGGAAAGATGGTACCCGAGACTACACGGAGATAGACTCAATTCCCCCCCTGCCGCTGTATGCTCTGCTCGCTGCAGATCAGGATGCCACCTATGTTCCTGAAGAAACTTCTAAAATACCTCAGGGCTCTGAAGACCATGCGAAGAGAAAAACAGAGGATCAGTACTCGGATCTGTTCCAAATTCAACCTGTTACAACTGAAGACTTTATAGATTTTGAGCCTGAAAAGAGGGAGAGTAAATCCAAAGTTATTAATCTGTCACAGTATGGGCCAACTTACTTTGGCCGAGAGCATGCCAGTGTCCTTTCAAGCCACCTGATGCACTCCAGTCTCCCAGGCCTCACTCGACTGGAGCAGATGTTCCTTGTAGCTTTGGCAGACACTGTGGCCACGACAAGCACTGAACTAGATGAGAACAGAGATAAGAATTACTCAGGTTAGTAACTGACATATTAATGAATTGACATTCTTGTTCTTCGCAGCAAAGGTAAACTTAGTCCTTGGGTATTTTGAGATGACGAAGCTGAAAGCATCAGTTATTCAGGTTAGATACAGTAAGAAAGAAAAGCAAATATAAGTATCTACTTGTAGTTCATACGTAGTAAATAACTTGTAGTTCAGGTTCTCAGCAGGCTTAGAAACATAACATTCCTCACAGACTATATATGATAACTTGTATATATGTCTACTGTAGTCAGCTGCATGTTCAAAAGTGTGTTTTATATTGGACAGGAAGAGATACCTTAGATGAATGTGGCCTCCGGTACTTGCTGGCCATGCGCTTGCACACCTGCCTGCTGACATCCCTGCCTCCCCTGTACCGCGTCCAGCTGCTCCACCAAGGTAACCCTCACAGGGAACGATGCCATCACTCACGGGGTCTGCTTACCTTTGATTTATAATGTCATATTTCTATTATCTGCATGTTAATTTTCTATTTCATTAAGGCCATTGTCTTGCAAAGACTTGGTGTACGCTTCCCTACATGCACTGTAAATAGCAAAAAAAGTGTAGCTCTAGAGTAGAAGATTCTGACCTATCCAGTTTGAGGCATGAATAAATTCCCTAACCAGCTAAAACACAGATTGTATATGTAGTTCATTGTTTCTGCTGGGAGAATTAAGATATTTCCTTATATGAGCATGAGTTTATTTTACCTTAAAGAATATTTTATTATTTTCATCACAGCAGGTTTTGTTTTTTTGCTCAATCTGAGTAAATGCTCTTGTGAAATACTGAAAAGAAAAGAAGTTACCACCTAAAGAGCAGAGAGAAAGGTTTCTGGCCCAGAATGGGTCTGCTTCTGTGATAACAGAATATTTTTCCTTCAGTAGTTCAACATATAATTCTTGTACATTTATGAATGGGGTACTGAAAAATGATGAAAGAAGTACTGAGGAGAGGACATGCCTAACAAGCAAAAAGATATTTCAGCTATTCCTTTAACAGCTCTACTTCCTGTTGAAGGAATCGGTCTCTCTCAGATGTACCCAGCTCTTGGGTTGGAGACCCCACTTTGCATCCCTGACATATTCCATTTACTTATTAGCAGCTCTTAGTCTTCTGAATTGTATTGCTTTATGTTATTGTTTAGGCCTGTCCACTTGCCATTTTGCATGGGCTTTCCATTCGGAGGCTGAGGAGGAGTTGATCAATATGATTCCTGCTATCCAGAAGGGAGACCCACAGTGGTCTGAGCTGAGAGCTATGGGCATTGGTTGGTGGGTCAGGAATATCAACACTCTCCGAAGGTGCATTGAGAAGGTACTTTTCACTGGTTGCAGATTCTAGCTCCATGCTGTTAGGTGTGCCTACTGTATTGTTAATGTAAAAATACGTTTTAAAACTTACAGTTTAATCAAAGAATCCAGGAGCAAAATAATTATCCTAGTACTCCAAATCAAATCCAATTACATCAGAGTACTATATAAAACCCAAACAGTGTTCATTCAAGAAATACTGTTATTAGCTTACGTATTTTTAAATAATGGATTGCCAGAGGAATTTCACTTAATAGTATGAGTTACTATAACAATTTTAAAGAACATATTTTTATTTCCACATTCCTAATGTCCCACTGTGCTTTAGAGGGGTTTCTCTCTGCAATACTGCTGTTTTTCTGACTCTTAAAAGCATTTACAGTGTAGAGCTCTGTTACATAGGAATAAAACATCCTCACAGAAATTACTTTGCTGCTTTGTAGAGATAATACAGTCCACCTGGCCATCTCTGTGACAAAGAACACAGGTTATTTGGCTAAAAGCAGCTTTTCTATTCTCATTGATAATAGTAGGCTTTGTTCACTACAGGTTGCAAAAGCTTCGTTCCAAAGGAACAATGATGCCTTAGATGCTGCACTTTTTTACCTTGCTATGAAGAAAAAGGCAGTGGTGTGGGGTCTGTTTAGGTGAGTTCTCCTAACATGAAGTTTGATTAAATCTTAATTGAACCAGGCATGCAAAGCAGAACTCATTCAAGAGTAGAGATTAATTTCAAGTAATGTTGTTCAAGTGATAGTATGCTAAGGTTACATAATAAATAGCTCTATACATTGCATTTCTTTATACAGGTCCCAGCATGATGAAAAGATGACTGCCTTTTTCAGCCACAACTTCAATGAAGACCGATGGCGTAAAGCTGCTTTAAAAAATGCTTTTGCTTTGTTGGGAAAACAACGTTTTGAGCAGTCAGCTGCATTTTTCTTGCTAGCAGGTTCACTAAAAGATGCTATAGAGGTATCCGCTTTTGAGAAATTAAGTTTCAGTTTCTAATTTGACTTATGTTACTGCATCCTTACTAGCTGTTCTCTGATGAAGTTTTCACAAATTGTGGCAGCACAAATGGGATGGTATGTCCACACAGGACCCCCTTGTGCCCTGCAGACATACCATTTACCTCCACACTACTGTGAAAAGCAACTTGGAAGCTGATTTGAAGGCCAGAATAATTATTCAGATACACCATTCCTCAGTGGAAGCACTCTTGGGAGTACCAGCTGTGACCCTTCTGGCAAAACTTTGTTTGAACTGCACAGTTAAGTTGTAGCACTCTGTTCAGCCTCCAACTGTTCTGCATGACCTATTGATACAACATTAAGTAAAAAAGAGAAGTCAAGAGTTCTCTTCTGAAGCAGCCCTGGGATCCCTTTTGGGTGGAGCTATGATGCTGTTTGCCACAAGGGAGGTGGGAGCTGTGAGCAGGATCATAAGCTAAGCAGTATCTTTCAGGAGAGGGTGGGACTTAGAGAACCTTTAGAAATCCTGCCTATTTATTTACAGCACGTTTGTCTTCACTTGAGAACGTATTTTCCTCAGAGATGTAATTCTGCACGAGATGGTGTGAAAAATATCTTACCAGTGATGTAATAACATTAAAGTTGGAGGGTGCAATTATTCTACTAGATAGAATAAAAATAGACATCTTTATCTTCTGCCATATTAATTTTTTAATGCTATGTACTGCTATGCATATTAAAATCCCTAAAATAGAGAAAAGTATACCTCTTTCCAAATGGAAGAAAATGTTACTTGGATATATATCACTTACCACATTTTTGACCCTAAGATTAATTTATACTTCAACGAACAGATACGATGAGAAAAAAATTATCTGTTCTGTAAACATATATTGCCATTCACTTTATTTTCTAGAACTCCCTTTCCCTCATAAAACAACCTTTTCCTCACTGCTTATCATAGGTGTGCCTTGAGAAAATGGAAGACATCCAGTTGGCCATGGTCATTGCTCGTTTGTATGAATCAGAGTTTGAAACCTCTGTCACGTACACCTCCATTCTCTATGAAAAGATTTTGGGGTGCCAGAAGGATGGAACTGGATTCAGCTGTACTAAGTTGCATTCTGATCCATTTCTGAGAAGCATTGCATACTGGATAATGAAAGATTACACACGAGCACTGGATACGTTATTGGAACAAACACCTAAAGATGATGATGAAAACCCAGGTAAGGCAAAAAATATAAATCTGATGGGGCAAACTTATTAAGAAAAAGAAGAGTGGGAGAAATGCTTTAAAACAATATAAATATCTATTTTAAATTTTTTCCCAGGGTTGTCTCCAACCCTCTAACACCAAACTTAGTTCCTGCTGTCAGCTTAGCTCAGGAGAGCTGTCTTTGTTTGGCATTTCCATACAATACTTCTCTAGTAATGAATGCTGGTTGGTCTTTTTTCCAGTGGACTTAAATGCTCACTCTCGCTTCTAGGAATTAGCAGTATTGTAGCAGGATTTCCTGTCCCATCTCTTCAAGATTAATGTTAAGTGACAGGTGGCTCTGTAGGTTTCATATTCCCTATGGGAATTTCCTTGGGGAAATCTCTACCTGGATGATCATCTCAGCTGCTTTTTAGCTCAGCTGAGTGAAAAGTAACTGTGAGGCAAATGACAGAATTGGTGTCTTTCTACTCATCCAGCTCATACCTTTATCCTTTTTGTGGGGAATAAGTAATTCTTTCATTTTATTTTGGTAACTAGACCCAAAATTGTCTTTGTTTTTGTGTTTTGATAAATCTCTAATGCAGGGAATAACTGCAAAACAGAATAATACCATCTAAAAGGCATTTTCAATAGATGTCATATCTGTTTAATTCCTCAGTTATCGTCAAATCTTGCAATCCTGTGGTGTTCAGTTTTTACAACTATCTTCGGACCCACCCTTTGATCATCCGAAGATACTTCAGCTCACCAGAAGGAACTCTGGCCACCTTAGGTCTGAAAACTGAGAAAAGCTTTGTTGATAAAATTAATCTTATAGAAAGAAAATTATTCTTCACTACTGCAAATGCTCATTTTAAAGTGGGCTGCCCTGTACTAGCTCTTGAAGTCCTTTCCAAAATTCCAAAAATAAGAAAAAAATCTACTGTAGCTGGAGAAAAAGATTCATCCAGTCCTTCAATCCAGGCTGATGTTTCAGAGTCCAAAGCCCTACAGGATGGTGCTGGAAGTGGTGATATTGACTGGTCAAAACCCATTTCAACTTCCTTTGCTTTGGAGAGTACTGTTGAATCTTCAGCACAATTTGACTGGAGTCAGCCAGCAGTAAAATTTGATGATGAGCCTCTTACTCTTGATTGGGGTGAAGACAAAAATGGGTCAGATGAAGAAGACAAGGATGTTGGGATAATGATGAAAAAGTCCGATTCTAAGAGTGAAGATGAGAGGACCTCAGACACCAGCATGGCTCAGACACCACGTGGGGAGGGTTCTGAGGCAGGAGACACAGAGGTTGATGTTATTGCTGAGCAACTGAAGTTCAGAGCTTGTTTGAAAATCCTTATGACTGAACTGAGGACTTTGGCTACAGGTTATGAAGTGGATGGAGGAAAGCTCAGATTTCAGCTGTACAACTGGCTGGAAAAAGAGATTGCTGCTATGCATGAAATATGCAACCATGATGCAGGGGACAAGGACTACTGTAAAACATATACCAAAGTAAATGGGGATCTGCTTGACCCCGAAGATATTATGGACAAGCCAGACATTGGCTCGTATGAACGGCACCAGATCGAAAGACGGAGGTTACAGGCAAAGCGAGAACATGCTGAAAGAAGGAAGTGGTGGCTGCAGAAGAACCAGGCTCTGCTCAGAGTCTTTCTCAGCTATTGTAGTCTTCATGGGGCACAAGGTGGAGGTTTAGCATCTGTAAGGATGGAGCTGAAGTTCTTGCTGCAGGAGTCACAGCAGGTAAAGCAAATTCAACTCATTTCTGTTGATGAATGTGAACAGTTCTAGACTGTCAGTTATGTCAAATGCGTGAGTTTGTGCCTAGATAGATGCTGCTAATGTTCTGCAAGTCTAATGGTCATGATCATTCTAATGTTCTTGGAGAAAGAACTTGCTATTTAAGTTTGCTGCTTTTCCCAATACAGATTATTTGGTTCTGAAGAATCTGCTGTGTGACACAGGATCAGGCTACTTATGATTATGGAATATAAATGTTGCTGTTTATATTGTAGCTGCAGCATTGTATGTGTTACTATGACATAATTTTGATCACAATTTCTAGGTACCTATATAATAAATTAAATTCACAGTTACTGAAATAAAACAAAACCTCATTCCTAGACCTCTGCAAATCGTGCAAGGGAGCTACGAGGAATGGGGTCTTAGGTTCAAGATTCAACAAATAATATAAAGTCAGACAGAGTACTGCTCTCTTTACTCTGTTGTGGCATTTTCTACATTTCATACAAAAAGAGATATTTTACAGCAAATATTAATTACTACACTGAGCTACAGCAGATAATCTGATACTGCACAAGTCTTTTTACATGCTCTAGTCCTAGATTTCTCCTAGTTCAAGTAGGGGCAACAGACAGCTGTTTTGGTGGTATTTGGCTTAGAATGTACGTTTAAGAATTTGAAAAAGTTCTGTTTGTTTCCCCGTGAGAAGCTCAGATGAGTACAAATTTGGCTTTGTTACTAAAATCAAACCAGTGACTATTGTATCCACTTGTGCTACTGCAAGTCTTTTTTAGTTAGTGTTTCTTAATAAACAATCTCCACACTTCCTAATGAACTACATGAAAATACTCTTCCTGTACAAAATTAAAATGTGTGCCAGCAAACTTGGCTATGGGGTCTGAACCTTGTTATTATAGTACATAATAACTTGCTTTTGACAGTAAAATCTTGTCTGGACTGAGTAGACAGCAGAAGAAGGGGATAAATAACCTGGGAAATATATTTAAGATGTAAAATTATCTCTATTTTTAAGTTTTTTTCCTCAAAGCAATGATTTTAAATACAATCTTTTCTTCTAAACAGGAAACTACTGTAAAGCAACTTCAGTCTCCGCTTCCACTACCCACAACACTACCACTGCTTTCTGCAAGCATAGCATCCACAAAAACTGTGATAGCTAACCCTGTGCTGTACCTAAACAACCACATCCATGATATACTTTACACTATTGTGCAGATGAAATCACCACCACATCCTAATATTGAAGATGTCAAGGTAATTCATAGCTTTAATCTAAGGCCTAATGTTTGGTGAAATGGAAAGATAGTAGGAAAAGATAGGAATGAGCACAGGGTGAGTTTAAGTAAGTTTGTTTTTTAACAGTTTGACAGTACCATTTTCTTCACACTGCGGATTTCATTGTACTTTCCAAGAAATCCTTTCATTTCCTCTTTTTAAGAACTGGACTTTTTTTTTGCATTGTGAGGCAGAACCAGTTAATTTGTTACTCCTGGAGACTAATGGAATTTATAAGCACATAACTGAGGTAAAAAAAGAGATTTTAGATAAAACTATTATATATAATGACTACATAAACTTTTTGTATTTTATGCATATTGAGTAGCTATTACTACATTGAACTCCAGTGTTATATAATACAGCTTCCAGGAACCATTCCATCAAATTTATTACCATAACAGGACATGCTTAATCACTCCTTCAATATGCTCATTTACTGTGGCTGTTCTGTATTAGAATCAAGTTAATTATCTTGACATAATATTAGAAGGTGTTGACTGCCATCAAATTATCTTGAACAAACAGTTATGATTTTCTAAGCACTGTATTGTAAACTTAAAGTAACATTCAGTTACTGTTTCTTGCACTTGGTTTAAAACTAGGACAGTCCTGCAGAACACATTTCCAATATTCTTTAGAAAGAAACGTATTTTACTCACCTTTTATATAAAACATATAGCTTATTGGTTCTCTTTATTTTAGGTGTACACACTTCATTCTTTAGCAGCTTCACTTTCTGCATCCATTTATCAAGCACTCTGTGACAGCCACAGCTACAGGTAAAGAGGGAAGTTTTGATACAGTCCTACATTTGCAGTATACTTTGTGTATCCTAAATGGAAATTCTTCCTGCATGTGACTTAAAAAGGGATTAAATATTTGTGTATGGGTAAAGATACTTATACACATTACACATTGCTAACTTTGATGTGCCCGATCAACTTTACACAGATAAGATAACACCAACGATTCAGAGTTTTCAATAAACAGTAGGAAAATATGATGTCACTCTCACTTGTGACACTCACTTTCTCATCAGAAAAAAATTTCTTTGTATGTAGCAGTCAAACAGAAGCAAATCAGTTTACTGGGATGGTTTATCAAGGACTGCTTTTGAGTGATCGACGCAGACTGAGGACAGAAAGCATTGAAGAGCACGCAACTCCAAACTCATCTCCTGCTCAGTGGCCTGGTGAGACTAAAATAAGGTTACTTTTAGCTCCACTGGACCTGCTCCATGTGCCAGAATTATTTCACTGTCCTGTGTGAGGGATGAAATAGTGGATAATCAATGATAGATGTTTCTAACTTACTTCTCAAAATAGTAACACCCTTTCACTTTTCCCATATCAAAACAAATAAAAATAAACTTTGTATATGGCAAACATCTTGCATGAAGAAGAGATCACGATCTTTAGGATAAACTTAATGATAATTTGTCGTCCCAAAATGTTTTCCTCCAGTCTGCCTAAGCCCTTAGCAATGCTACTTCTATTAATTGTCTCCACAGCACTGTCCTGCATGTATGCTGTACTTGGTATAGCTATCAAAGCAGCTAATTCTGATGTACAAGCATAAACTGTGGAAATGGTGCAGGAATTTCACAGGCATGCTGAGCTGCCCATGGTATTTGCAGAGAAGTGCAATGCAAAAGTCCCAGACCCAAGAAGGCTTTTTATAATTTCGATCTTTATGGTTATAAGAAAACTGTTAATAGTATGTTTCGTCCAAATAAAAGCGTCATGTGGCTACTAGTGTTTACCATAAAGTGTAGATGTAAAATGTTTTCTTTTTGTCCATTTGTCCTCCTACTCATTTAATCCCACAACTTTTCCTCTTTGCAGGTGTGAGTTCACTTATCAACCTCTTAAGTTCAGCTCAGGATGAAGACCAGCCAAAGCTGAACATCCTGCTGTGTGAGGCTGTGGTAGCCGTGTACCTGAGTCTCCTGATCCACGCCCTGGCCACCAACTCGTGTAACGAGCTGTTCCGGCTGGCGGCTCATCCCCTCAACAGCCGCATGTGGGCTGCTGTGTTTGGAGGGGGAGTGAAGCTGCTCGTCAAACC
This sequence comes from Melanocharis versteri, assembly GCA_013397845.1. Taxonomy (NCBI): domain Eukaryota; kingdom Metazoa; phylum Chordata; class Aves; order Passeriformes; family Melanocharitidae; genus Melanocharis; species Melanocharis versteri. The sequence continues at coordinate 1,290,172 of VZTG01007483.1, read as the reverse complement.
CCGCAGGCAGTCAGAAAACATCCCAGGTACACTGCTCTCTAGAGGCCACACTAATGCTGTGCATTTTATACCTTTTACTAACCTGTTAGGAGAACCTTCCTTCCTTCTGAAGACCAAAACAGAATTTAAGAAACTCCTGGCAAGAAAACAGTTACATTAACTAAAAAGCAGAAACAAATAATAGCCTTGCAATTGTCCTTTGTAATGGCACCCAGCACATTTTGAATTTGCCATAAAAACTGTATAGTTATTATAGTAATAATAGTAATATTAGGTGCTTACTTACAACATTTTTCAGGACTTTCAGCCGTTAAAAAAACCAGGTAATATAAATCAGTGCTAATACCTATGGGTTTTTGTACATAAGATGAGTGTTATTATTTAAGGACTGCAGTAACTTGGAAACTTGGAAAAGTATTTCTGAAATCAGTTTCTGTTGCAAGGTAGGATTTCACCTAGCACAAGAACACAGAGAAGAAATATGAACTTTATCTGCCAGAAAAACAGCTCATGCATATGTAAGCTCCAACTAAACCCAGGATTTTTACAAAGGGAGATGAGCAAGTGTTAATATGCTGCATGAGGAAAAGCAAAAGTAGAGATTGAATTCAGACTCTGAAGACAAAGACAGATACAACCATTTGTGATAAACTTCAGCAATACCGAAAATCCCATCACACAGACTTTTAAATCACCAATAGGCTTGAAACTTATGCAAAAATTAGACATTCCTTCTCCAGAATATAAAACAAAACAGTAATAAGGCATTGCACCATTACAAGTATGCACAACAGGTATTTGTCATTCATGGAATAAGTTAAACTCATTTAGGGCAGTTATTTTCATAAGGTGATAATATGAATAACTTCTGTAAGTCATGTTCATTTGAGATGTATTCTGTTTTCCTTTAACCTTCAAGCTGCTACAGCTTCTGATGTTTCAGAGGATGGTAACGAAGGTTTGTAAAGACTTGCAGTGTAGATGAGTGTTGGTAGTGGCTTTTTTGGACAAAAAGAATAGTTTTTAAATACTTAGCTCCCTTGTAATAAAGTAAGTGTGATCTTCAATGTTGCCTGGCCAATAACACTTTGAAAAACAAATTCCACATTAATATTTTGATTACTATTAAGGCATTTTAAATCATAACACTTTAAAGTAGACTTCAGTTGTCAAAAAAACTGTCTTTCTATTCAAATTTTCTTCGCTACCCTAAGAATTCCTTGGCTTATATTTGAGTAACTGCTAATTGGGCAGCACACTGTTTAGTGATATTTTACGTATTATTTTATTTCTCAACAAAGTTTCTGAGTTTATTTCTTTCTTGAGAAATTTTTCAGCTAAAAGACTTTTTAAAAGCTACATTTCCTAAGAACTTGATCCAGTATGTAAAAGTAAAGTAAAATGTATTTTTCATAATATATCCAATGTCTAAATGCCACAATTATTGAATTTATCATAATTAAACTTTTTTATGATTACACTTACTTTATTTAGGCTGGCTTGGATTCTAAATCAGTAGAAATTAGTACCAATAACAGTGGTGTTAGTTGCTTCAGTTATAAAATACAGATATTTTAAAGACCCAATGTTAACATCAGCTTTTTTGATTACCTGAATTTAGCACCTCCTCTTCCATCAGAAGAAATGGATAAACACCGCCGCCGGTTTAATATGAGAATGCTGGTGCCAGGAAGACCAGTAAAAGACAGCAATGTACCACCACCTGTACCTGCAGAAAGACCCTCTTACAAAGAAAAGTTTATTCCTCCAGAGCTCAGCATGTGGGACTACTTTATGGCAAAGGTAATTTAAAATGGAAAATACAAGTTACAGTTCAGAAAAGCTTGTTTCTTCCGTTAAGTTTTAAAGGACAAAAATAAAGTGCAGATTTTGAGCACTCTTAGTAGTAAGATACAGAATATTGTCCTTATAATAAAAGATAACGAGCCTACAAGTCTATTATTCACTTTCAAAACATGCCTCTTGTCCATAATAGTGATTAATGCTTTTCCCTTTGCTAATTACTTAGATCTTAGGGAAATTAATTCATTGCTTAAAATACTGTCATTTGAACTCTATGAGAGTCATAAGAGAGGTAAGAGAATATTAAGAGGTGAGAATATTGTTTTTATACAGACTTTTGCTTTGCGTTGCAGCCCTTTCTCCCTTTATCAGACAGTGGTGTTATATACGATTCTGATGAAAGCATTCACAGTGATGAGGAAGAGGATGATGCTTTCCTCTCCGATGTGCAGATCCAGGAACACACAGATGCCAATTCCTACAGGTCAGCAGAAATTACCACTATTTTAGAATAATTTTATCATATGCTTACCTTTGCTTCCAAATTTGAAAAAAATATGGATCTTCTGCACCATCCAACGTGAGTCAAACAATTTTAGTGCTGTGGACAGACTTGTCCATGGCAGTGGGATTACAGAAGTGACAAATTCTCATCACAGTAACAGTTCCCCATTTACTTGCCAGAAAAACAGGATTAGGAAGTCAAAGTTGTGTGGTTTGCAGTTTTTGAGGGAGGGGAAAACAACTGAGAAACACCCATTTTCATTTTTAAGGCTCAACATAAGGTACCACAATGCCAGCTCTAGAACAATGGTTTGGACTGCTGATTCAAGCTTGTAGTTTTTGAATGAGGTGCAGGTTAAATTGAACCCTTCTACAGTGTTTTTCTAACCTGTGTACTTGCTTGAAGAAGAAAAATGCTCTGTAGATAACTCTTGATGTTTCTTTAACACAGCTAAATCTATTCTTTTTATACAGCTGGGCTCTTCTACATCTGACAATGGTAAAATTAGTTCTGCACAACATTAAGAGCTTCTTTCCCATTGCTGGTCTGGAATTCACTGGTATGCTAAATCCTGCTTTACATTTTATTTTGTGTGTGGCTTTCTGTCAGACTTCATGTTTTAATTCTAACCTTAAAATTTAAAAAATTAAATACCTTATTTATTACAACTGCCAACATGTACATTTCCTTTCAAGTTTTTTTTGGATGGTTATGTTATTATGGGGTTTTTGTACTCACTGTAACTTATATAATTTTTTTCTCTAAGACTTTATTAATATTTCTGTTTAGATCTGCCTGTAACATCTCCATTGGGCATTGCTGTAATAAAAAATTTAGAACACTGGGAACAGATTCTTCAAGATAGAATGGACCAGTTTGAAGGCCCACCTCCAAACTACATCAATACTTACCCCACTGACCTTAGTGTAGGGGCAGGACCAGCTATTCTCCGCAATAAAGCAATGATTGAACCTGAAAACACACCATTCAAGTAAGTATTTCTTTCCTAGCAAAAAACACATTCTTTGATCACAGAAATTCTAAAGAGCATTTCCTCCTCATGTTAAACAGCCAAACGAAGGTTGTCTAGCTCTTGGGTCTAGTAGCCAGTGTTCTACAGAAACCATTTTCCCACATCCCTTTGTTCATTCTTATGCAGCTGCCTGTCTCCTGCAGCAGCCTTTGCTTACTCTGCTGCACCTTGCCCAGCTGCAACAAGAAAGGAAAATGAGGAAAGAGCAGAGGTTAGAGGAATCAAGGGCAGTGGCTGCTGCTGGGAACACCGTATTCAAACTGTTTTACTATTCCTTCAGTAGCAGTTGGCTCTCACCCTATCTCAGCAACAGAAGAGTTATGTAATACATGCAGATGTCTGGGGGAGGAGAAAGACAGTTGTACTGAGGTCCTTTTAAGGCTACTCCTCCTGCATTTAGACAGTGTCATGCCTGGAGGTGTCTGTCAATGCAGATAGTGAACTGTGGTTTTGACTCAAAAATAGCTTGCTTTTCTCAATATATTAAACTACAACTGAGTCAACAGTACAAAATGACTCAGCAGTGCCCTGGCAGCCAGGAGGGCCAAACGTGTCCTGGGGGCATCAGGCACAGCACTGCCAGCCGGGCAAGGAAGGGGATTGTCCCACTCTGCTCTGCTCTGCACTGGGGCAGCCTCACCTCGCTGGGGGGCAGTTTGGGGCACCACAATATAATAAGGATATGAAACTATTAGAGAGCATCCAAAGGAGGCCATGAAGATGGTGAAGGGTCTGGAAGGGGAGCCATGTGAGGAACAGCTGAGGGCATTTGGTCCGTTCAGCCTGGAGGAGACCAAGGGAAGACCTTACTGCAGGTACAGCTTCCTCATGAGGGGAAGAGCAGGGGCAGGCACTGATCTCTGCTCTCTGGTGACAGTGACAGGACACCAGGGAATGGCCTGAAGCTGTGTCGGGGGGGGGTTAGGTTGGTAATTAGAAAAAGATTCTTCACCCAGGACGAGATTGGGCACTGGAACAGCTTCCCAGGGAAGTGGGCACAGCACAACCAACAAAGTTCCAGCAGATTTTGGGCAATGCTCTCCGACACACAGTGGAATTCTTGGACTTGAGTTGGACTTCAGTGATCCTTGTGGGTCTCTTCCAACTCAAGATATTCTGTGTTTCTTCCCTTTTTCTGCTTTATCCAGATCAAAGGATTACTCAGCTCTTCCAGCAAAAAGGCTCTGGCATTTTCTTGTGAAGCAAGAACTTCTTCAGGACACTTTCATAAGATACATATTCACGAAGAAAAGAAAGCAGAGTGAGGTAAACAAAGGATGTAACTTTTTTTTTAAAACAAAGCTCAATTATAACTGTTCCTCAGTCTCCTCAGTATTTAATTTTTCTTCCCATTTTTCATTGACATTTCAGTTTCTCTCATTTAACAATGGATTTTTTTTCAAAATCAACATGACTGTCATGTTGTTGATTGAGATATCAACTAAACCAAATATTTTTAAACAAGACATATCTCACCTTTATGTATTTTAATACTGTCCTAATAAACAGAACATTTGCAATAACAGTAATAAGCAAAGAAGTTTGAATATTCTTTGTTTTTTGGCGTGTCATACTGAAAAAGAAATTTAAATGTGCTATTCATTTGTGTATATGTATATATGCATGAGTAATATATACATATAAAAGTGATATTATATAGTAATATATAATATGGGGCTTTACAAATTGTACCAGTTACAACTGCTATGTTCTAACTGAAAATTTAAGCCAACACATAAATATCATGGGAAATAGTATATGATTTAATATCTTTTAGAATTCCTGTAAGTATGGAGTTTGTGTGTGTATTACTCCTCCATTTATTTACTATATCATACATTTTGTGTTCATCTAGGATGCATTACATTTTAAGTGAGTTTGTTTAGATCCCTGTCTTAGTTTCTGTGCCTTTTATAAAAAGTTAAAAATACATTTGTCATCATTTACTGACAGAGTGGCCTTTAAAATCTAGTTTGGAATGTTTCATTCTTTTTTTATATTTGTTTGTGCATGTGTTTTGTGTTTGTGACTGTGTGATGTTATGTAGTCTGTAGAAGATCGTGTGGAGCAGGTCAAACAAAACTGCGTAGCAGAAGATCACAAAAACAAGGTAGTATCCCTTCTCCCAAACCTCTAGCACATTCTTAAAAGTTCTGTGGAACTGGCTTTTCTTTTCTAATGTGACTAACAGAAGCTGTGTGTTCTGTGTAGTCTGTGTGACAGGCTTTTAATCCGTGAACTAACTTCAGATGTCCTGATAATTGGGATGAGTGAACACCTTGTAAATAGTGTTGCACACAACTTCGTGTTTCTTGCACTCAAATATCACTTTTGGCTTCTAGAACACCAAAGAGTATGAGAAGTCTAAAGTTTAGCTACTGAAACAATGCTAAGGCCACTGAACTTTTCTTGCATGAATTTTGTATAGATTTTTGCACTCTGAATGTTTCACTACAAAATGGATTTTCATGCTAATTGAAGTTTTTTATAAATGTTTTGTAGGTTGAAGCAGATCTTGGCTACCCTGGAGGAAAAGCAAAAATCATTCACAAAGAATCAGATATGATAATGGCATTTGCAGTTAACAAGGTAAGCCTCAAATACTACAAGAAAAGTAATAAAATATCTTAATTATAGTTAGTATAAATTTTGTATTTGTGCTGCATAGGCAAACAGCAATGAAATTGTTTTGGCATCTACACATGATGTTCAAGAACTTGATATTTCAGCTCTACTGGCTGCTCAGTCATTTATATGGATTGGGGAAGAATATGACAGAGAGTCTAAAAGGTAGGATTGTTTCTTTGTGGTTATATTAATAAGAGTATTGATTTCTGGGAGGCTGCATCTATGTTACCTGTGTAAGCACAAATGGAGCGTACGAAAAACGTTAATTACTCTACTTCAGTAGGTTTCAGGTTGCTTTGCAAGTGAGGGAAAGAAAGAGAATAATTACTGTCTTTAGGCATGTCTGCACTGCACAGTGAAGTAAAACCCCATGTGGTGGATAAGATAGTAAAGGAAGTGCTGCCTTAGACACCCTGCAGTTCCCTTGCATCAGTGCAGTGTGGAGGTAGCTGTGGTAACTGATGCTGGATGTTCCTGTCCCCTGCATTCTTGTGCTGAGAACTGTGAATGCATCAGCTGCAGCGAGCACTCCTCTGTACCAGCTCCCTGCACACTGCACACACAGGTCAGGAACAGCCCAACAATATTCTTCTCAAGGGGGTTTATATTCTTATCTTGGGATCATCTCTTGAGATTAAACATGGATACATTTGGGGCACATGGAAAGAATTTGTACTGCATAAGTGCAGGAATTACCAATTTATAATCTCATTATTGTCACTTCCTCTACCTACTGCCATTAGACTCTTGACAAATAAGCAAAGATCATTAGGAGCACAGAAGCATTTGTTTAAAGCAGAACTGTTCTTTTACAGTTCCGATGACGTTGACTTCCGTGGTTCTACCACAACGCTGGCTCCTTCAACTGCCCCATCGTTTGGAGTGAGTCAGATCCAGCCATCTCCATCCATGCCCTGGCTAGGCACTGGGCAAACCAGCACTGGAGCTGGTGTGGTGAGTACTTCTGTATGTGCAGCTCAGGAGAGCAGGACTTCTATCGTGTGTTATTTAGTAGAGAGACCTAATGTGCATTAGTCATCACACTGTCAATCCAGTATTGACATAAAAGGCCAGCAGTGACCAAGACCTGGCCAAAAAGAAGGCCCAACTATGCATTTTCTCATATACTGTGGCACAGAATTATTGTGATATAGAAAATAATGGGACAATCTGGGTGTTTTTCTTTCTTATGGGAACTTTGATGTAGGACCATTCAAATAATGTTAGCTTAATAGATTTTTTTAACTATGGGACACTTATCATGTAATAGTATAAACAAAATTGAATAGTGTGTTTATGTCTTTTTCAAAATTATTTTAATTTTTCTTTGTTTCATATGAAGCTGATTAAAAGAAATCTGAATAATGTCAAGAGAATGGCTTCACATCCAGTCCATCAGTACTGTAAGTGAATCACTAGTATGGAATTGATAATTTTCTACAAAATACTGTACTATTAATGATCATCTTTTAATCTTAGATCTTACAGGAGCACAAGATGGAAGTGTCCGAATGTTTGAATGGACAAGGCCACAGCAGCTGGTGTGCTTCCGGCAGGCTGGGAATGCCAGGGTGACAAGGATGTATTTCAATGCCCAGGGAAATAAGGTAAGTACAATATGTAGGGGTTTTGGGTGTTGGGGTTTTTATTCAAAGGAAACATTTGATTGTGCTGTGAGCTCTAAAGCAGTTTTAACTGCTGCCATGCACAACTGGTAGGATGCCCTAGAACGATGGTATCATATCGCGCATTTCGGCTGCATGTGGGAGCTTTGTAATAAACCCTGACCCTTATTATCCTTTCTCTTCCCTCAACTTCACACCACTATCCCATATCCTATCTGCCACGTTTTCACACTTTTGTTCTCTGTCTTCATAAATCTATGTTCCCATGTTCTGACCTTTTTTAATTAAACATTTTTAAAAACCTACTGAGATTCCTTATTTTATAGATGCATACTTCTATCAATCATAGAATCATTGAGGCTGAAAAAGACACCCAAGATCATCAAGTCCAGCTGTCAGTCAGTATAGGCACAGGTCTTCAAGAACTGCCTCCCACTTTGCATTCTGGCCAAGATAAAGTTTTCACAGAATGCATTACCTGGAAGAACCTGGAAGATAGAGATCATTCAGCCCAGGAGTTGAAGGGTGTGAGTGTACTCCACTAGAGAGGAGAGCAGAAAGGGTACAAAAAGACACATGCTTTGGCCAGAAGTGAAGGATATGTGAGGGATATGAAATGCAGAAAAAAGAGTGGAGAAAGGAAGAAATTGGGAGGAACACCCACCTCTTCAGTTTTTCATGTTGCCCACTCTATTATTTTAGCAGGTCTTTTCTGAATTTTTACTGACAAAATATTTAACTTCATTATAGTTAAAAGCCATAAGAAGTGAATTAAAGGAGTTTGGGCATGACTGTACATAGCTATAAAACAGCAAAGGTGAAATAGCTGGAAATTTAAAGTATCTTTCAGCATATCTATTTTCAGGTGGCATAGAATGTCATTTAAACTCATTCTAATAATGCATCTTGATTTTGTTTTGAGATACTGCAATTTTACCATTACATGGGAATCAATCTTGAATCAAAAATTAGGATAAACCTGTTGTTGCTGTGCTTCACATGAAGATCATTCAGGCAGGACTCATGAAACTCAACTAAAAAGAGAAAATATTAAAAACATTTCTAAATATTTCTAGAATTATTTTGCAAAATACTTACAGAACATGCTGCATAGAATATACAATATTAATTGTTATTCATTTTGTTTAATAAATATAGCTCAGTCATTTTACCATTCATGACAGAATACAGACTTTCCACAATTGTTCATATCATGCTTTAATGGCAAGCTGTCATGCATCTAACTTTTTTAAGCATTTTCAAGTAGTCATGCAGTAATGATGCCTTTGTTAGCTTTGGCATCTAACATTAGGATTTGAAAGATAAGCTTCCGCACTTTCTCCATATCCAGAAAAGAACTGAGTATGCAGGACAGCATCAATCATTAAATAATCATTAAACAATCAGCACTGAGCTCACTTAGCTTCTAAACTAGTTTTTTGACTTGACAATCATTTTTATTGATATTCAATTTGCAGGCAAAGGTTTGATAATTCAGGTGGGTTTTCCCCTGAAGTCAGCAGTTTACTGTCATGAAGTAAGCATCCAGTAACCACCACGTCATGCTAACAAATGCAGTTTGTTCCTTGCAGTGTGGTGTTGCTGATGGTGAAGGTTTTCTAAGCATTTGGCAAGTAAACCAAACCACCTCAAATCCTAAGCCCTACCTGGTAAGTAAACAGAATTTTTTTATTGTTATTATTATTGTAGAGGAAAGCAAAGTCTTTGAAACTTGAGACAGACCCAGAGCATACAACTTTACTGAGACATACCTGATTTTGCTTGGCATACTTTATCAAAACAACTGCAGAGTTTCAATGATACATCTTTGGAAAACTAATTGCACAATAACCATAAGCTACAGTGTAATTACAAATACTACTTCAGCATTACCCATGTTTAAATTAAAAATCAGAGCCACAAGTAATGACTTTATAACCCCAAAACTTAGTAAAAATACACTCTTCAATACATTTTACTGCTTCTTAACAGTACATGAAGACTATGTTTAATTTAAAATTCAGGCTGATGTCATACACTATACTGTGGATTTGTTCTTTGTCACTTACTTATAGTATCTTTTTGTTTTATACTGGATTTTAATCCATTGTTCCATTCTCAGTTTCAAAGTGTCAGTTTTTAAGCTTTGTTTCAAAGACTCTGTGTTTTGCTATCACTGACATGAGACTGACAGTAGTTACTTTTGGTGCAAACGACAGCTGGTAAGACTGCACTTTTCTGTTTGTTTTGTTTTTAATAGAGTTGGCAGTGCCACAGTAAAACCACAAGTGACTTTGCATTTATAACCTCCTCAAGTCTAGTTGCTACATCGGGACAATCCAATGATAACAGGTGTGTTTCAAGTAACAATGAAGAAGTTCAAAACTACTTATTCATCTCCCTTAATTTGCTAAGCTCTTGGGCATTAATGTGTGGCTGACATTTTAAAGCTCAGTGTTTTAAGTTTTTTTACAGCTTGAACTTGCCAGATAATTTCTTTGAATATCATTTCTTCAGTTGCTTGTCTCCCAAGTTTAGTTTGTGGGAGGAGTGGTCAATAGTTTACAATTCTTTCAAATTGTATTCCAAATGCAGCTACTTTGACATGATGCTGTTGCTGGGGGTAGAAATATGTTCAGCAGAGCAGGATAATTCTTTTCCTCTGAAAAGAATAACTTCTATAATTTCTTGACACAATCTATGAATAGTACACATTTTAAGAATAGAAGGTATAGTTCCACTAAGCTGCATAAAAGAGCAAAGAAAATAATTAAAACTCTTAGTTCTTTGCATATGCTTTCCAATGACTACAGAGTGTCAAGGGCTCCTTGTTCAGTTCTGCCTTCTAGATAATATAAAATGTGAACACTTTTGGAATCATGTCTCCCCATGCATCACTTGGCAATAGGCCATAATGATTTTGTATTTTTCTCCCTCAGGAATGTGTGCCTCTGGGACACCTTGGTTTCATCTGGTAACAGTCTTATACATGGTAAGTACTGTGGTGAAAATTAAACCTCTGCTTCTTAGTGACTAAGGAAATACAGCTTGTGTGTGCGTTTGGGGCAAGGGGAAAACCTTATACAGGGGAACAGGTCTAGGTTTGTGTTGCACACTAATACATGCACCAGACTGGTTCTGCATATTCTCTAGCATGATGGTAATCTGCTCGATATGGAAAAGTATGAAGAAAGAACATCACAGAATGGTTTGGGTTGGAAGGGACCTTAAACATTGTCTCTATCCACTCCCCTTGCCATGGGCAGGGACACTTTTCACTAGACCAGGTTGCTCAAGATCAGCTACGCTTTTTTTAAATCAGGAATTTACCTGAACTTCATATGGTGAATTTTATATTTTCTCAGATTTTAAAGTCAGGTATGACCCTGTATTCTAAAGTAACTTAGACTGCATATCATGCTTTCATCTGCATGGTCTAGGTATCTCTTATGAGACCAATAAGCTGTCAGCTGATAAGACATTACCCATATGAAGGAATGTGTCTGTAAAGTTAGAAAATATTCAGATTGCAATTTATAGAAGAAATTCATTTTAAGATTGAGAGCTACTTACAGTTTCAAATCTATTAAATTCTGACATCCTTCTTCTTCAGCCTTCACTTGTCATGACCACGGTGCCACAGTACTTCAGTATGCACCCAAGCATCAACTGCTCATTTCTGGAGGTAGGAAGGGATACATCTGCATCTTTGACATCAGACAGAGGCAAATCCTTTTCACCTTCCAAGCACACGAGTCAGCTGTTAAGGCCCTTGCACTGGATCCTTCCGAGGACTATTTTGTTACAGGCTCGGCTGAAGGCAACATGAAGGTAAGGGATGGAGGAGCTGGGTTCTGGAGGAGGGTGTTTGGCTGCAGTAGTGTATTGTCATATGGAAATAGCCAGATAAATGCAGTAGCAAAAGAAAAACAAAACCCCAAACCTACACTTGACGTACAGCCTGCTTGCTTTACATTTATAATGTAAACTGAAATACACTGGTAGATTTCTAAAGCAAGTAGGTTTTGTCCTCCACTAAAGATTAGTCTTTTTAAGGTTGGGAGACTGAATTTAAGTGGATAAAGCAAAGTGCACAGTTCTGAAATCTTACCTTTGTTTTTCTCTCACTTAAAAATGTTCTGGCTTTGCTGTTGGACATTTCTTTGTAACACAGGGGGCGCTCAGCAACTTCGACACTGTGTAAAGTTTCTGTATCACCGAGTTCTATTTTTTTCTCCTGATGCTGTAGCCCCAGACAGCTACTGAGAGTTCAGAGTAGCAAGAAACAAACACCAATGCGAAAACAAACAAACAAAACCAAAAAAAACCAAGCCAGAAATACAGTCCCTGTTTTAAGGGGCATTTTACCTGAATGCTAAAGGAGGGAAATACAACATGGTAAAGAGCAGGTGAATACAGTTTCTTTCATTTTTAGCTGGAGGACTGCTTAGCAGGGCCTTCCATGGCCTGGCCTTGATGAGGCTCCTGCTGCTTAGGACACAACTGGCAGCTGTGCTTCCTACCACTCTGCATGTTTGTTAATTGTGCAGCTTACTCTCTGCAGCATTCCTTAGCAGGAAAGCATTTCCAGCTGCTGGAAAGCTGGCAGTAGTCATCTTGGATGAAAATGCAGCCTGTCCATTTCTGCAGCTTTCACGGGGGGAAGCTGGGAGGAGGACTCTGATCAGGTAACACAGGGAAGCTTCACCCTACCCAGTACCCAGCTGGTCCACAGTAAGGCAGCCTTGCACTGCATCAGGAGCCTCTCAAGACTCCTGGACTTGTAGTAATTGTTGCAATGAGACAACAAAAAATATCCTTTATCTTTGCTGAACAGAGTTTAGAACAGCCAGGAATCTGAAACTTTAGGGGGGAAAGTACAAATCCTTTAATATTATCTCCTTTTGTCATTCTTTTGATACAGGTGTGGAGACTGACTGGCTACAATTTAATTCATTCATTTAAAAACGAACATGCTAAGCAATCCCTTTTCAGAAATATTGGTGCTGGTGTCACCCAGATTGAGACTGTGCAAGGCAATCGTATCTTCTCCTGTGGAGCAGATGGCACGCTGAAAATGAGGGTTCTTCCCAATGCTTTCAATGTACCTTCAGGCATTTTTGACATTCTGTAGCGTTCTGTGAGCTAATTCTGGTTTCTATAATATCCCTGTAAGTAGCTAAAAACACAGTGATATGCACTGTGGAAAGAAAACATTGTGTTTCCTTTCAAAGCAATTACTGCAGCATTACGTATTACGGGGAGAAAACCAACACTTTTACAACAGGTATATTTTGAATATGCCCATAAGGATCACTGGGGTGGAAATGCATGTACTGGATTGTAAAAGCAAAGAATTCAACCCAGTATTGTTGGCTGGGGGGGGCTTATTGCTCAGTAACCCACAAGCTGCATTAAGTGAGTGTGGTAAAGATCCTGACGGTTGTCAGTCACTTCACAAAGCACTGTGGCTCTACAAGTCAGTAAGCATTTCTGATGTGATTCTGATTACTTTTATTCCAGTTTTTCCCACTAAATGAAGCATGTATACAACTTCTCATTGTAAAATAGTTTAGTTTTAATTAAGGGTACTCAGTGTATTTCATTTCTGCAGAAAGTGTAATGAATGCAAATGCCGTGGAACATGTGCAATCAAGGACGTACTGTGAGAGATGTATCATTTTATGCTGAGATTTTTTTCCCAGTTAGTATTATTGCACAGTTGATACTGTAACTTGCACATCAACACATTTTTAAATGCGATGGGGTTTAATTTGCACACTATTTTCCTTTCTTTCTGAGCTATGTTTTCTATTGGACACCTGCCTTTACTTTAGGAATGTATTGTAAGCACTAAATGTTTGTAGTGAAGACATCCATCATTCTAGTCAGCTTTTAGTTTTGAAAATCATTTGTCCAGAAAATACTTCATTAAATGAAGCTGTTAAGAGAATACCAATGGAACATATAATGCCACATTTCAGATGAATGTCAGGCTTTATGTGGCCAGCTAGTAAATAGTGGATAAAACTGGTAATTAAATTATTACCAGAGTATATTGTATAAACTATGCAGAGTTCAATATTGTTTGCTTGTAATATAACTAGCTACTGTTGTCAGATGTATTTTTCTGTTGTAAACAAAAAACATGTTCTTCAAGGACTGGAATGGATGTCTGTGTATTTAAATGTTAACAAACTGTCTTATTCCTCCAATGAAAATTTTGATGTCTGTGCTGTATTGTAAGATATACTAGAATAAAAAGCACCTTTCTCCAAAGGTGATTTTAAATTGCAGCCTGTGAAGTAGGAGAAGTGCGAAAAGAAGGAAGGGTAAATGTCACTGTTTAGTTTTCCCTTTGTAAGTTAAATAAATTACTTTTATTTCATGGAACAGCCCATTCTAGAACTCTTCCTTATATTTAAACAGATTTATCTAAATCTCCAGTACATTGACTGGATACTTCCTGAGTTAGCTTTAACTTGACCTCAGATTTGTACTAAAATAAAAAAGATTAGCTGTTTACATTTTATTTTCAGCTGTTCTAGAAAAGTAGAAGGTTAACAGAATTAAGTTCCACAGCTGCAAGAAGAAGAGAAAAGAGGTAGAATTTCCTGGCCTTCCTTCTCCAAGAGGTTGATCCAAGTGTTTCAACAATGTTATGCAGAAGTTTACCATGCTTTGAGATAGGTACATTATGTAGAAAATATCACATCGGACTTGAACTGTGTTTGCCCGAGTATATTGCTGACTTTGGGGGTGTTTTAGCTGAAAATGTTTACTTTATTAGTACCACAATTCAATTTTTAAAACAACACCACAATCAAACAAACATGAAAAAAACTACCAACCAAAACCCCCATACCCCCCCCCAAAAGCCACAAGCAGCCCACAGAACTGTAGCTCTGGAGTGTGAAGTGTCACACTCTTTGTACAGGTATAGATAGAAATGTTAGTCTGTGAGTTTTGATGTATATACTAGTTCAAAGTATTAATTAGATTTTTTGTTCCCTTCTGCATCTCTCCCCTTAGCATGCAGGGCCTTAGTCAGAACAGCAAGTACCCTGAGAAGAGCCCAGCCATCCCTGTGTCACACACTGGAGCTTAGCTGCAGCAGAGGAATTCTTCCAGCACATTTGCTAGACAAAGTTCTGCAGGCACAGACATTCCCAAATTCATTAATCCCTTTGACAGTGCCTGGATCACACAGGTATTAAACAGCTCAGTGCAGTTCAGCATTTAAATAACACTTTGCTGCTAAATATTTGGGTGTGCTCCATGAACTTTAGCAATATGCACAGGCAGCTTAGAAAGTCAGGTAGGAGTTTTCCAAGAGCATGATTTTGAATCTAGATACATAAAGCAACAATAGAGATTTTTGTTCCAATGTTAAATTTAGAAATCTGAAATACCAGAACAAAATTAAAATCAAAAAGTTCCTATGATTTCTCACCTCTAGCTCTCAAAAATACAAATGTGAATTGGCAGTCTCTGATTTATGGTTAATAACAGGTTAAGTCAGCAAGCAGTATGATGATTCTAAAAATAGCAGCAAAAAAGTGTACCCTTCATTTTATGATTTCATTTGTATGGATGAATGTGGGGACATTTTATTTTAGAAATATGCCTTACTGTAATTAAATAGTTATAAGCAAGTTATACTGATACAGTTTGCATGGCAGTGAGGGGCAAGGAAGAGTCTGTAGCCACACAAGAAACTCAAATACTGTTAAAACGAAATTTTAATCATAAAGGTTATGTCTTTAATTTAAAACGTTGCTACTTTTCATCCAGCTCTCCATTTAAGAAACACAATTCATGTATATTCAATATTTAATGTCATTATTCCCATTTTCCCTGTACTTTGGCCGGATTTTGCTTTTGATTATTAACGCTTGATTTGACTTGTCAAATTTGAAGCTTTCTCGAAAACAAACAATTAAACAAGTATTTCCATCCCCGTTATTTTTAACTGCTTTAAACCTTTGTCCAGAAAAAATGTTCACAGAGAATCCATGGAAATTAAATGAAAGTGACAAAGGTATTTGTACACAGAAGTTCGTTATTTAGATGTTTGTTTTAGACAATCATCACTGACTAGGAAATGATTGCAGAGAAGATGATTGTAAATAAAAGTTACAAATAGTCTCTGCTGAGCACATGACCATGGAATAATCAATGTACATTAGACACAATTATCAGCTGAATAACAGGGGAAAAACATAAGTACATCTATGCTGTGTGCCAGCTGCAGTAGTGGACAACAATTTTTTAAAAAGATGAGGATGGCCTATGAAATTGAAGTGTGTTTATACAAAGGCACCTGACCTCCCTTTTATACACACTCACAAACCACCATCAGCAAACAGAAAATGATACCAAGTGAAGAGACCCCCATGTGTGTGTCACAGAGCTTTAAATAGATCTTTTAGTCAAAGGTGGCATGTGAAAACATTCATCTGCCAAAATGGACTGGGTATACCATTAAGCTCCGATTCTCCCATGTGTACAAATTCTTGTCTCGCAGACTGTACGAAAGCATAGCAAGAACAGACTGTGAAGACCGTAACTCAAACCTTGCATCAATCTGCTTCCCTTGCAGTAAATCAAAAGCAAAACTTACTGTCATGTCCTTAGTGTCAGTAACATACAGAATGCCACACGCTATAAATGCATTACCAGCCTTGGACTTAGGATAGGTGGTGTTGATGTGCCGAATGACTGAGAACATTTCTTCATCAATGTGTGCTACCATTATATTTTCATCAGTCCTCGAGGCATATATAATCCAAAGCCCCTTCTCATCCACTGCTATGTTGAAGTATGTCTTGGAGTTAGAGAAGAGGTAGTTCCGGCCGTGGTGTAAGGCATTTTCAATGAGCAGGGTGCCCAGCGAGGCTTTATCGAGCCCGAATCTGAAATGAGATACAGCAAGGATTCAGTAAGGGTGATCAGAGCTCATCTCCACACACACGGGGTGGTGAATCACTCATAGAGGTGGTGTTGAAAATACTTGTTCGACCCCTATTCTGATGTTTTTTAAGATTAAGTTCTCAAAGAACCTTCCAAAACACCAGGAGAAAATTCCAAAGTAATAACTAATCTGAAAGGTGCACAAAAGCATGGATTTGCTTTGGTAGGTTTCACTTTGTTTAGTCTATGAGCTTTATTATCACTGGGATGAAAGAAGCAACTAAAAAGAATGGGTATGAAAGTGGATTGGATACCAGGTGAAGGCCCAAAATTGAGAAATGGAATCTGTACAAAAGTTTGCTTTTGACTAGGTGGGAACTGAAGGGGGAAAATGTGATTGACTAAAGCAGCAGGAATTCTGGGCAGCTTCACCTAGTCTTAGAGTTCCTCTTCTGAAAACAGTTCAGATAATGTGGTGATTTACTGAAATAGACATCAAAGGAATAAAAATTCTACTTTTGCAGAGCCAAAATTGTGACCTTATGCTGATCTCAATGGGACAGCCTGAATACTTCCATGTCTGATGTATAAAATTGTTTTTATTCCTTGAAATTCCTTAATAGGTTGATAATCTGAGGGCAGGAGCAGTGAGCAGCTAAATCATCTTCCTCTACTGGTTTAGGAGGGTAATCAGCTCCTCCCAAGACACATCTGCTGTCAGCATTTAATCACCCAATAACACTGTGCTTCAGCAAAGGCAGGGAGAGCGTGGCTTCATCTTTTTAAATAATGCCCTCTGCAAAGAAGCACTTTTCAGTGGCTGATTTCTCTTTCACTGTATAGCTCCGTTCTTCAAATAGAGGAAGGAAAAATACTACTCAATAGAGGAATCTGCTACACTTAAAGTATTTTTTCTGAAAAGACAGACTTAATCACAGGAATGGCTCAGATCCAGGAACATACAATACTGAAAGAATATTTTTTCTATTTAAGCAGCATTGATAGCATATATTGGAAAAATCATCCTAAGAAAAGTCAGGAATAACCAACTTAGATTGTTCCCCTCAGCTTTTTTCCCCTCAGTAAAACTGACAATCTGCAGCAGCTCCATATCCAGCAGCATCTATGTGCAATAAAAAAATACAGTTAAAGGCTGGAGAAGGTTTGAGAAATGTGTATCAACCCTGCTAATCTTGTTAATTGCTTCTCGTCTGTAGATAACCTCAGGCAAGGGCTAGAAGGACAGCCCTCAATAGGACTAGTCACTCAGAAATGCGGATTTTCTTCAGGACTCTTTTCTAGAAAAAGCCAACAAGATAGAAAGCATCTCAAGATTCATTACAAATACACAAATTCTGCAGCACACCACACCCTATCTTTTCCTGTTTTATGTGAAAATCCTGAAAGGAGCAAAAAAGTGAGGTTTCATTCCCAGGTTCTCTTGGGCTCCCCCAGTCAAGGATAGTCCAGCCTGGAACTCCAAATGGTTCCAGAATTCTTTAATCTTCTGACGTCCTGGGGTAAATGACAAGATGTAGTGTAATAGTTTCATCAACCACCAGAACTCAAGCTACAAGCACTTTTCTGATCATAATATCAATGAAGTCAATCAAAAATAACAGAGATAATAAAGCATTTTATGAAACAAAGTAAAAAGAATGAAATTATCACAGTGTTGGTGGTCTGACCATATGAGAAAACCTGCCAAAGGTCAGACAAATCTAGTTTTACCAGCTTTTAAATATGACAAGAAACTCATTTTGAATGTTTTTTTCAACATTTGCAAATTGGACTAAGCAGATCCTCACCTATACTTTCCATTAAAACAATACAAAAACTCCCAGAAGCTTTTATGGAGGTCAAAATCAAGGACATCACTGTCACAGAATCCAGTGGCTCATTCTGTCTGTGCTGAAGGTAAGCAACCTCAGAGTGAAAGACAGAACAGAAAGGCCATTTCTCAGCAGCTCCTTGAGAGGATTTGAAAATTCCACGAATAGTTTGTGTTCATCTGTACATGAAGGCATTTCTCAGTTAACAGTATGCAAGCAAAGATGAGGAACCTGTGCCTTATCACTGTGTATTGCTTAGACAGTGCTGGTCTTTTACAGACCACCAGAGAAAAAGCCAAAAGATTTAAGAGGAGGCTGCCAAAAAGTGAGCCTGTGCTTGGCAGAATAAATATTATAGAATCCTTGCAGCTTGCTCGCATTCCTTGGCATCCACATGAATATAGGAAGGCGGCACTCACACCTGCTTGGGAACAGACATCAAAGTACAGTAAATGTTCTTGGCTCAGACATCAGAGTCATGTAAGAACTTGAAAGCACAAGCAATCTTTCACTTGCCCTTGGACTGTCTTTGGCTCTTCCCATAAGGTGAGATTTTGGGGTTGATTTGTATTGTCTCTGTCCTCAGTAGAAACTGAAACAAGAGATGTAATTCCCAGTTCCAGTCCAGGGAGATACATCAGGAAAGTAGTAGAAACGTCTTATTATGAGGAAATCAAACACTGGAGCCACTCCTCCCCAGTGGAATGTGCAATTCTCCAGGTCGCCCTGTCCTCAGCAGGTGCCTCAGCGCATCCCTCTGTGCCAGCAGCATTCCCTGCTGCCGCCAGCCAGAGCAGAGCACAGCAAGGGCTCTGCAAAGCCTTGCTGAATGTTTCAGGAGTGGGCCACAGTCACAAAACCACCCATCTATGCCTCCCACACTGCAGCTGAACCACTTCTGACTCAGATGCAGGTAGATGCACAGCTTATTCTTCTAAATCTAATCCTTTCTGCTGGTACCCAAATTCCTTAGTCAGTCCTCATTTCTCTCTTGTGATTATGAACACAGCAAAGAATCCAGGTTGAAAACACCCACAGCAATGTAATGTACAATAGAACCTGTGGGATCCCAGCATAGCCAAGAGAAGAATCTGTTGTCCTCTCTGCATGTGGCATCTTGTTCATCCTGAGGCCCCATTGCTCTGTGTCATGGTAACTGCAGAGGTGAACCCCTGAGACGCAGAGCTGAACAACTGTCACAGCACAGTAGTGGTCCCTGGCTACTCCCCCAGTTTCCCCCCTCCCACAACATCTGCACACACTAGTGGAAGGCTGGTGGCCCGTATTCTAGTTACAGATGGGAAAGAATGAGTTGTTCTGTTCTGGAAAGAGCTCTGAACCATTCCTCCATTCTTCCTATTTAGGTAGGACCAAAAAGAAACACAAAATGCTACAAGGAGAATTGTCTGCTTTTCTGAGGTTCAGCTCTGGCACTCTAGCCCATCGCTCCTCCTTCCATAACATCACTTGTCTTAAGCCAGCTATCTTTGACTTACTTCAGAATGACATTGGTTCCTCCCTTCTGATAGTAGAGATGATTGTTTTGTACTGCATGACCGCATCCATGGAAGAATCCTGTGATGTTAATGATCCTGTAGCTGTCATTCAGCAAGGCATTGGAATTTTCAAATTCTTTTATATCGCTTCCTAAACAAAGGGGAAAACGTTTTAAAAAAGGACTATCATTTTGTTCATCTAATTTTGAAATCTCTGTCCTAAAGTTCAGTCTCTACTGAAAGTCCATCTCAATCGACTCTCTGGCAAACAATTGTATTTGTGTTTTCAATAGTGATTCAACTTGCTGGAATGTGAAAAAAGAATCCAGAGACACAAATAAATCTATAGAGGAGATGATCAGGAGCCTGCTTCCCACAGACCTAATGGGCCCTCATTCTGAACACAGTTGATGTGTATGCAGAAATATTTCCTTTTCCCACTTAGGTCCTGGACATTTTCCTGCTCTAAATGTAGCTTATACAGCATCTGACTCATTTTCATGCCTAGCTAAATGAAAAGGCAAAACTCCAAGCTATAATTTAGGGAAGTAAAGCCATAGGAAACAGAAACTCTTGAAAGAAAAGGATAAAAACCTATGAACAATAGATTTAAATTTGGATTTGTTGAAAAAACCCCAAACATCAAACTATTTTCAAAATCTAATGTTGACTCTGAAAATGTCTAAAGATACTACAAATGCCTATAACCATATGTATAGTCAAGTATTATACAGGTAATGTGGAAAATATTCTGAAAAAGGTTTGGGTAAAAACTCATCATACTTAGGAGTTTAGTTTGAAGGGATTAAGGAAGCAAGGTCAGGAAAACAATGGATTTTTGGTCAATGACTACTACTAAACGTACCTGAAAAATGCGTGGTGAGCCAAATCCTTTCATCACTTATATTTGCAGGTTCCCGCATCCAAGTTCCAAACGTTTGCTCTACACTGACAAAGTGAACAGGACTTCCTACAGATGTTATGACACATTCTAGTGGAAAAAAAGCACATGTTCATGATCCGTGACACTGAGAGAGAAAGTAGCACTTAAGTCACACTTTGTAGCAGGTTACCAGCTTTTTTTGAAGGACCAGGGGTTCTGTCTTCAGCCTTTCCAGCCAGGGTGCCATCATTTGGTACAGCACAGGTCTCACCTAGGGTGGAGGGAGAAAGAAAAATGACATCTTTCACCCTACTTGACATGATGGATGGGTACAACAGTGACTCCAGTAAAATAAAGGAATGACAACTGGGATTTTGCTTCATCTGGAAAAAAAAATGCTTAGGTTGATCTGGTCAAAAGATGAGAAAAGACTTGCTCTCACTTCTGCCAAGGAAATGAAGCGTTCAGGCTGACACTCAACTTTGAGGAGTAACTAATTCAATCAACAGATTTAGTTCCTTAGCTGTGAATTTCTGAGTAGCCTCTTAGGAAGACAGAGTTGCCCTTTTCATGAGATAACTTCAGACAGCTGAGGTAGCTGGCAAATGGCTGATGTAGCAGTAAGACCAAAAGCATTTTCTTGGGAAGGGGTGGTGGTTAAACTCAAAAACTTCATGCCGAAATCCCCACACACCAGCAGAGAGGGTGGATGCTCATGAAGCCTGAGACAGCAATAGGGCACTAACACATGCACTGAGTACATAATGCATGGGGTTGACATCCATGCCACTAAAGAAGCAGGATGAAATAACGAGGGAAGTGACACTTTCCATTATTTACACACATAGAAATGGTTCACATTAGAATCAAGCACCTGGAAATATTTTTCCCCACCTCGCAACTATTTAAGGAGTAACTGGTTGGATTTTCTCTTAGCATTTACTGCTAAAACAATGCCTGAATTAAATTATTTATGGACCCTTTTCTATAAAGCCAGGTATCTCCTCTGCCATTAAAACAATGTGACACATTTCAGTTTGCTTAGAATTAATAACCACGGAGAACAGTTCTCAGCTTTTTGCTGAGGTTTTTCCTGATTTCATTGTAGTATTGTTTTCTAATTCCATTCTTAACTTTCATCTCCAGCATTTTGCACTGCTTGACACACAGGCTGCAAATTTTTTTAGATTTGCATTTTCAGTGTTGCCTTCTAATATATTTCTAGGATTTACACGTCTGTGATGAAGTTTAAGTGACAAAGATAGTTAAAAATAGGAAAAAACTATAAAGTAATGCTGAAAGGGTACCATGACATTCAGGAAAGAAAGGACAGATAATAGTGCATTGTTGTTTTCTCCTTTAGGTCATATCCTCCTTTTGTTCATGCAGACGAAAACTACTCCAAGATGGAGCAAGAACAACATGTATTTCTCTCATCCATTATCTAGGGCACTCAGTGAGATGACATTGAAAGTTTGCAAGTGATCACAGTGTGTCTCCAAGTAAGGCACAAACAGTCCACCCAACCATGGTAAGCTGAATGCCTACAGCTGGAATTTACCAATCCCTCGAGATCCCTTTCCAGCTTCTGATCACAAAATAATGCCAGAATATTTCAAAAAACAAAATCACTCAGCAGAAATTATAAATTACAACACACAAGTTGATTTTCTTGGGCTGAGTCTAATAGATGCAGTTGACTGAAGGAGCAGTTCCCTGTACAGCAGTTTATCTAAAACTATAGGATAGTCAAGGGCCAGGTCAGTGTTTGTAGCAGAGCTGAGTGTACTATTTGCCTTTGAGAATACTTTCAATACTTTCAGCTGCATGGATTAGAAAGCAACTGAAATTAAAGAGACAGTTTTCAATCAGAGATTCTTATGGGAAATTTTCACTACTTTCTTTCCATCAAAAAGCCAAGATTAACATCCTGCTGATTCCTATCATAAAATATTCCGGTTGAGAGTTAATGGACTTTACAAGTCATTAAAGCTATTCATTTGGTCTGTTGGGTGAAGGTGGGGAGGATGGAGCAGAGATGTTTTGTTTCTTTCAGAATTCACTAACAGTACCATAGAGAAAAAATATACCTGCACTTCCAACTAATTATTCTCTTCTCTTGAAGAAATTAAGTTTTACCAGATTCAAAATTTAATTTGAAAAAGCCAGGCCTGTATTCTTATGCAATAAGTTAATTACAGTTGTAAATCAGCATATGTATTCTCTTTCCTTGAAAGAGAGATGAATATTTAATTACAAAATCTGGATTGTTCATTGAATTTTGGTAATAAGATCTCATGGTTTGCTGAGTCATAAAACATAAAAGCTCATTGAGGAAGATCTCATCTTTGCAGTTATTTGAGTGTAACTCCCATTTTCACGCTGCGATTTAAAATCCATCAGAAATCCATCAGAGAGCTTATCCTCCAAAGCATTTCAGTTTGTTTCAACACTTGAAAAGAGGCCACCTGAGCAAATGGCCCAATTATCTCATACAACAGTTCATGCATTTCTGAATTTCAAATAGGATGAGATTTCTGCCCCAGCTCTCTCCTGTCCATTGTAAGGAGGCTCTCTGGGCTCTGTTCTGACACTTCAATATGCAGAATCAGTGGTTTATATTTACATCTAAAATTAAAAATTCATTGTTTAAAAGCCAAACATTTCATCTGCATTTCTTTTACTTCCCAAATTTATCACATCATTTGTAAATACTTTGCCTGAGCATTAGCAAAACACAGTTAAAAGACTAATATTGTACTGAAGGTAACCTGCTACCTTATTCAAACTATATTTCAGCAAAGCACCTAAGCACATGTTCAGCTTTAAGCTTGTGCAGTTTTACTGATGCCAGCAAAACTAAACTCATGCGTACTGTTTTGTGAGCCTTGAAGCAATGGTTCAATCCTGAACCTGTTCATAATATGGAAAAGAACACTGGAAAGCACCAACCTGTGCATTTGCTGCTGTAGATGTTCTCCTGAAGCTCCGCTTTGGCTTTACCTTTCCGTTTACCTGGAGGCCCTGGGGGCCCAGGAGGTCCAGGGGGCCCAGGAGGTCCAGGCTCACCTTTTGCACCTGTGTACAAAACACAGTGTCAGGACACAGCCCTTCCCCAGGCAGGAAACCTGCCGAGAACTGCACGTGTCCACAGCACACCCACAGAACAGCCTCTCTCTTTCTTAAGAGGTCTCTGAGTACAGAATATGGTGCAATAAACTCTCTGAAATGCTGTTTGTTAGAAGGTGAACCAGACAGAGCTTCACAAGGTGTAGGACATCAATGCATTTTATCTGTCTGGATTACAGGCCCATTAGAGAGTTACAAATTTCTGTTGCCTTTTACTTTCTGTATTCTAAGATCTCAATTTCAGATGCTACACTGCCATAATTCTACACAACTTATGGTTGGCTGCTTCATGTATTCCTGAGTGTAAATCTGCCCCTCATCTTCTAGAAAAATAAAAGTACACTGAAATGAAGAGCAAGAGGAGGTCAACTGTATGAAAGCATTTTGGAAAGGGTGGAATTCACATACACCTCAACCCAAAGGCCAAGCAGAAAGGTTTTTGTGAAACTTGCCTTGCAAAGAGAACAATCTCCTGGGCACAGCAATACTTGGACTTCCCAATGTATATAAACCATATTTCTACAGGTTGGTCCTTCCCTTGCAGATCACATTCATGCTTCAGAAGTGAAGCATATCTTTTTCTGTCAAATGCACTGTTGCAAGAGAACTCCCAAAAGCGCTTTTCCATACCTTCTAATATCACATCATTGCTTGCATCCCCCTTTTCCCCCTTGGCTCCTCTTGCACCTTTTCCTCCTGGCATACCATCCTTGCCAGGTAAACCCATTTCTCCTGGTTCTCCTTTCTGGCCTTGATCACCTTTTGGTCCTGGCAAACCTAGAAATAAAAAGCAATTCAGCATCAAGAGCACTGCTCTAGTATTAAGTACCAATTAATACATATTTTTACTACAAACCATATTCACTCTAGTTATATTTTTCACTTGTATTTAGCTGGGTAGCTGTAATTTGTTTGGATTTCAAAGCAGCATTATAACCTAATATGAAGGGAAACTGTACCTATTTTTCCTCTTTTTCCATTTATTCCCGGTTCTCCCTTTTGTCCTGGAGTGCCTGGTACTCCATCTGATCCATTGTAGCCAGGCAGTCCATCAAGCCCAGGAGGTCCTGATCAAACCAAACAGCATAACTGAATTTTCACTGTTGAATGCAAGTTACCCTGAAATCTACTATATTTACATGCAGCATGTTTATAGATATGCTTGAACCCCAGCAAAACATAACTCCTACTTTTCTGATACAGAGAATTACTCCAAGCAGACCCACAGGTTGAGCAGCACAGAAAGAAAACAAGTAACCATTTATAATATAGCGTTGGAACCACCTGAGTGAGAACTGAGATAGAATTAAATAAGAAAGGAGGAAAAGTTATGGGGGAGGTGGGAGGGTGTAATCATTAACCAATATTTTTTTTAAATATGGTTTTAGTGTTAAAATATAATATCCATTTCCTTGGGAGGTCAATATCGAAACTCGTCTCTTCATCTAGATGCTACTTAAACATCTTAATTTGGTTTTGATCAAATGTTCTATTCCCTCCACTAGAAAATTAAAATGTCTAAAACCTGCCTTCTCTCAGAAGAGGCATGAGCTGACTTAAATACAAGCATTATAAAGACAGGTAGTCATTCAACCCTCCTTTAATCTAATTAGCAAAGGAAGACAATTTTGTGAAAGATACATTTCCATATTTCAATATTTTGTACCAGCAACTGTTTCAATTACCCCCAAATGTTACTGCAGTTGTCCAAGTATCTTACCTGGGGGGCCTGGGGGGCCTATAAGGAGAAAAAAAAATACAAGAAAGAAGAAATGGTGAGTTTAACCTAGCAAGAAAACAAAGCAATTCCAAACTGAACTGATTAGCACTAGATCAGAACAGTAAAAGGGGACGAAAACCCTTTAAATTTCAAAATGAACATCTATTTAACTGCTCTATATTATAAATAAGTATCTGAGCATTAGCAGTAACTCAGACTTACCAAAAGAGTATCCTTCAATACATTTATATATAAATGTTTTGCTTTTTTCAAATTTCAATTGATGAAGGTTTGACAACAACCTCAACAATGTAACCTCACTCTCAGGGGCTTTGGTGCCTTCACAAAGCCATGGACACAAGACACCTTACTGTCATATTTCCTTTATGTAAGTGTTCTCCAAAAACCTGTTCTAGTGGAAGAGTATTGGCTTTACAATACTGATGAATGTCCCAATTAAAAATCGTGTAGAAAATACACATTAAAAATACATGCCACACTTCTCTGTGTTTTACAGATATTTCGTTGTAGTTCAGGACTCAGACTATTTAAATAAGAAAAAAAAGTCTTGTCATTCCTATCAACAGTCAGGCTTTTCACATGTGATAGTTCTCCAGTCTGGATGGAGCTTCACAAAGAAACTGGTTGGTACATTAGAAACTGGACTTGCTTCAGTCATTCAGCAACATATAATAACAGAAAAATCAGTCTCACTCTCTCACGTAGCTCAAATGTAGGGCTCTAATGAGAAGCAAGCACAGCAGGCAAGAGTAAAGAAAGATTAACCAGAACATGTTTGTGATTTATCATCTGTGATCCCCAATACACATTAAATAAATAAAAAATTGAAAACCACTAAGAGAATACAAAGGTGACAGTTGCAATTAAAGAACCAACTTAGCTCTGTGAACATTTTTATCCAGGCAAAGTACTCTCTTGTTTCAACCAAACTCTTTACGACAGAAAATAACAGTAATTACTAGATTTCCCTGAAGATGACAATTTTCAGCATTAGTTACAAAGCATTAGGAGTAAAGTGAAAACCATTTTACAAGTCCATTACAGGAATCATCCCTTTTAATCAGTACAGGCAGTAACATCAGTTAACATCTTTCTGCCAGTTTTCCAGTAAATGGCCATTTCTTCCACACTGTGTTACATCCATTAGTGCATTCAATTACTTCCTCATCCCAAAAACTGAAGCTCCTTTTACAAGCATAAGATACATAAGAAAGGTGCTTGAAAAGCAACAAATGTCATTGAGGCCTACAGCAAAGAAAGCCACTCATGTAATGGTGTTAAGAGAGAAAAAGGTGCAAAAGGCACCAAGTAACATGAACTCACAAGTCTGAAGCCCAAAAAAACGAACTTAGATTGTTTGTGGTTCAGTCACTGTTGCAATCAGAACAGATGTACAACTTCAGAAGTATTAATTAACATCTGTGTGTACAATGGTAATTCTCATTTATGTTTAATCAGTTGGACTTTATTGCCATTTGAAAATTCAAACCAGACAGCAAGTGAAGCATTTTCTTTAACTCACAAAAACTGGCTTCTTTCTAATCTTTTTGTTTCCAAAAGGAACAAAACTCATTCTGTGAGAAACCTCAAAGCTGGACCGCAGCTCTTAAATTGCCTACTACCAGACACTCTTCACCAAACCCCACAAAACTTTTCACACCTTCTCTTGTCTCAGCCATCAGCAGCTCCAGGTCCTCACTGGTGACACGTGAGACATCCTGCAGCTGAGGAAAACGAGTTGTTCACTCAGTCCCACTGCTCCACTGCAGCTGTAACAATGGGAGCAAGTTTCTACCCCCTGCATGTTCCTCCTGTGTTAGGCCTGAAGTGTGACATTCACAAAAATTACTAAACCTCAACTGGCATTTTAAACACCCAAGTCTAAAAGATTTGCTTATGAAAATTACATGGAAGAGAAATGGCTCCAAGTAGCATCAACTGAGCTCCTTCAATTCCAGCATTTATATTAAGAGGGTACAGATAAGTCCCAAAGCGGTACATATTAATCTTTTTTTTTAATTCTGATAAATAGCAGTTTTTAGACACAGTATTGACCTCAGGTTCTTTGAAAACACTGTTTCTATGTTCCTGGAGGTAACATAGGTGTAGTGCTTGAGGTAACAAACATACCTGTTAAGCAGATCCCTTTTGTGCTGTTACACAAATCCACCATCACTCGGACCTAATATTGCAAAGAAATTAATGTTGAAAACAACGTATTTCATGAAAGTATCTGCTTCACTTTACCTACAGAAATAATTCCAACACCAGAGATACAACTGGCCCTCTGTGCTTATTAGAATAAGCTATTTAGAATTACCTTAACACTGTGACACCATCCATCTCTTCGCACACTGTTTCTCTCATAGGAATCTGTTCAATAGACCTCATTTTAATCCTTACTGAAAATACGAATAAAATATTGGGCAGACAACTCCATACATCATCTAGCCATTAAATTTCCCACACTACTGAAACACATGTGGTTGTCCATGCATGGACTCTATCCATGCACGGAAGGTATTAAAATCCAACATCAACCAATAAAAACTACCTTCAATTTTATTTTATATTTGTATTAAGTGATGGAAAATTTTCTAATGTAGCATATCCAGGGAGAAAGATGGCCTGTGTTCCAAGCAAGCCATTTCTTATCTTTGAGTAACCGAGATCTGCAAATTTGAAATGGACCTTCATCCACTCAAAATAATTCAAGCAAAAAGACAAGACTTTATTAAACCAAGCTGGAAGACACATTCATAAAGATGCTTTTAATCTAGAGTAGACTATAATTTATCAATAGAGGAGTCATCTTTACAAAATACACAGTCCTTGGCTGGGCAAACATTCACATTACATGTCCTGCGTAATGAGAATCAACACTAAAGCATTTTGCAACCCATCAAAACAAACAGCAGAAATAAAAATATTATGCCCATGAACTCTGGAAGTCCCTCAACTCTCTATGGGAAAGTCTACTGTTTATAGCCAGAAAATAAAGGGTCACTATTTCAGGGCTGTGCTATGTGTGATAATTTATGAACCATTTACCCAGAGCTGCACATTTGTTCATCTTTGTACAATTATTCTATTTACAATTAATGGAATGCACTTGTCCCAAAAGACAGAAGGAACAAGTGTGAGGCAATCTGAAAGGCAGATTGAAGGTTAATCCTAGCAAGGTTATTTGCCACTGTCAATCATTATTTTTAAAATTAATGCATCATTAATTTCAACTGCCAAGTCTAACAGACTCAAATAGAGGACAATTAGTTTGATGGAAAGTATCCTTTTGCTGCAAAACCAAACCGTATTTGACAATGAGTTCCTGTTCTGTCTGATACATACTGAGAATGTACTGATTCCAGACTGTACTGGAACAGTCCATTTAAAATTTTAGACTCAATTTAAATTAGCTGAGAAGTGCTAACTGGTTTTGAATACCATAATATGCTTGCTTTCTTTTCCCTCACACTCCTCAAAAACACTTGGCTCCTACTCTGTAATTTGTAAAATACACATTGTCCATGTGCACTCTAATTCCAACTGCATTTCAATCTAAATAGTTCTGTTGAGGTTGTTGAAGTGATTACAACTTGCTTTGAGCCCTCCAATTATCTCAGCAGCACTACTTTTACCAGTCAGGGCAACTCAGGTGACAATTAAGAAACACGGCACTCAAGAAGTGCAAATAGCCTGTAACAGAACCTCCAGCTTAGCTGTGAAAAATGAGCAGATCATCCACAGCCAGCATCATCACTAAGAAAATCTACAGATAAAAATATCTACTTCAAATGCTAAAATCATAGTTTTCTCATGGAGAAATGGTGGAAAAATAAATTTAAAAAAAGAAAACCTAAACTATGAAATAGTTACTCAGATAATTAGTAGCCACCATAAGCCACCACTTCTTGCACTGTCTTAAATCACACTTTGAACCGTACTGGCCTGTTACCCTCTCATCAGTCTTTCTGCAGCAGCAGATTTGCCAATTTCCTATTTTTACTCTCTTATAAAATAAATATATGTATGCATAAATAATAGGCCCTGAACAAAAAATATAGTCCTGTTATTAAAGCTAACATATGATTTTTTATGGCTATTGCAAAGATTCCTGAAGAGTGGGCACAACAGATGTGTCCTGGGCAGGGCTTGTGCAGAGCAGTGGGACACCGGTACCTGCAGTGCCCCTGCAGAAATGCCTCCCCTGCCAGAGAGAACCTGCCCAGGCCAAGCCTCCACTCAGGCCCACACTCACCAGGGGCTGCAGCGTCGTTCCAAGGCCCACCAGTGTGGCAGGGGTCATCCCACCAGCTCTGAGGAACTTTGTCTCACACTACAAAAGTAGCCAAGGCTTCAAATTACATGAGTGGGAGTTAGATTGAAAATACTGAAATGCAGGAGTGGGAGGAGGGGGTGCTTGAATATTTTTCTAAGGACTTTTTTCCCCTTGAGCCAGTGGTTCTGCACACAGTTACACACTCTCCTGAGCAGCAGCCAGAATGAAAAATGTTTGAGGGGAGTAAGAGCAAAAAGGCATCAAACCCTCCTGAGCAACTCCCTGCAGGATACACAGATTTAAATGAAGCACATCACGCACTGCAGTAATCACAGTGGACATTTAGAGGCACGAGTGCATGGTCTGGCCACATGCTGTTCAAATCCACACCATGTGCTCAATCCTGTTTGGAGAGGGCAATAAAATTCGTGTAATCCATAGTGGTTCCTACTGACAACAGAGTAGCACATTTAATGGCCACTGTCAAAGTTATCCAGACACTCACCTGCAACTAATGATCCCAGCCTGAGCACCTAGTTGTAAATGACACTGACAGTGTTCAAGCCCTGGCAGGATCAGAATCCTTTCCCCAGTAATTTTATTTGTGGATCTTTTGGGCTCAAAGAAGCAATTCATATCAGATAGAGCAAAACGAACTGCAGCTGCCAAATTCAGGGATGACTTCTTAAAAGAAGTTATTTAAAAGACAGTTTTGAGTACAAAACCATGTGATTTTACAGATTTGTACTTTTTGCAGAAGTCTTGTACTGCAAATCCTAAACTCAAAGCACAAGGACTTAAAGGACCTAGCTAAAAAATTATTCTAAAACCCAAACAACGTCATTATCAAAACTCTATGCTTTGAACACCTGTGCTTGACACTCTCATTAGCCCTAATATTAATGGAGATGTTATCACTGTAAAATGAGGACTGCAATAGTTTATTAACAAAAATGCAATTGGAACATTACTGAAGAGGTATTTTCTGTAAATAATTTTTTTAAACCAGCAATATTAATACATGAGTAAGAGCCTGAGTTACACTCTCCTGCTTTTTTGTGGACCTAGACCTACAATCCTTACTGGAACAGAATTTCCACTAAGGTTCCCTCTACAGCAATATTTTTCTTGCATTTCTTCCAGCTCAAAACTCAAAAGCTTTTCAATCTATTATTTCTCTTAATCTATAAAAATTTTAAATTTTTTAATTAAAATTTTAAATCTATTAAAATTTTTCAACTATACAACCTGCGCAATTTTTCAACAACATGACATTAGTTCCTACTGAGCAAGATCATCTTTTCACGGATTTGCAAAGAACTGTGCTGTTCTGCCAGAGAAAGGACGTAGAGTTCTCCTGATCCATCAAATACCACCTTAAATTTAACACTTACTGGAAGGGCATAATCAGTGTCAAAGAGATGTCAGGTGGTGTCCAGTACCTCCTGCTGAGATGCCGAACAGCAGAAAACACACGCGGGTTCTGTTAGTGGTGTTAGCTTTAAAAACCGGAAACGCTGGAAACTGGGAGGCTTGTTACGGCAACGAAATTTTGGAGTTTCACTAAACCCGCAACTTCCCTCCCTTTGTGTAAGTCTCGCTAGTAAAGGTGGACGGTACCCTGCAAGCCCCGTGGCCCAGCGGCTCTGACAGCCCCGCACGCAGGGAGCGGGCTGCGGGCAGAGCCCCGGCTGCGGGCAGAGCCCCGGCTGCGGGCAGAGCCCCGGCTGCGTGCCCGCTCCCGGTAAAGCGGCCGCGCAGCAGCGGGCGGGCGGCGGCCAGCGCGGGTGTCC
>VZTG01007483.1:1195045-1258460 GCA_013397845.1 Melanocharis versteri | reverse complement strand
GCACGGCAGGGCACGGCACGGCAGGGCAGCGGGGCCGCCGCCGACCCCTCCCGCACCCGGGCTGGGCACCCCCGCAAAGCCGGGCAGGACCGGGGAGCTGCTCTCCGTCGCGTCCAGAGGAGGATGCGCCTGGGACAGCCTGTGACCGGGAGTGCTTTCAAACGGCTGACATTGAACATTGCTTTTTCCAGGTGTCAGCAGTCAGACTGCATAATAAAAATCCCTCCGTTACACAGATCCTGTCATCGCACAGATCCGTGACACAGATCCCGCAGCTCATACCATCACTTCTCTCTCTTATGGATATCATGCCACTCACTTATAACAATTGACCTGTCGCTTTAGATGTTCAAGCACAGACCGTTCCCAAATTACTCCTGCTAAACCTTCTGTGACATGGCATACCTTTAACATAACAAATTATGTTATCAGTTAATTCATAGCCAAGATAAGAAAAGGAATTGCAGCATATTGCAGAATCTGACCAAATACCAAGACTTCATGAAGGATGTGGAAGCTATTGAACTCAAGACACTTTTCAAAAAAGTTATTTTTAAAGCTGACATTTCAAATCAAAGCCGTGCACTTTCTTACATTGATACCACTTCAAATCGACCTCAAGAAATGCCCAGCTTTTGAATGCCAAGTTTCCTATACAAGAGGGCTTTGATCCTTTGTCAAAGTGACAGTTCTATGCAAATGATCACGTACATTTTGTCTCCATTCTAAATATGCCATTGACCTGTAATTCATGCAAATTCCATTGTACATTGATGAATGAACTATTAGGTCAAACCAAAACTGAACTCAATACACTCAGTTCTGCTACAGCTGCCTAAGCACAGTAAAGAAGCAGAGATGGGAAAACAGCTCCATCATATTAAATTTCTCATCTCTCTGAAATAAAAAATTACTGCAAAAAGTGCTGGTGACCTCAGGCATTGCATCGGAGACTCTTCCCTTGTGAAACTGCCATGACAGGTATAGGTAGAGCAAGATGAAAGTGAAGGGAACCATCATTCCATCCCACCCCACGATGGCAGGTGAGACAGAAGAAAATCACCGTACACCCAAAGGCGTAAGGCTTACCAGCACAGACACATAGAATAATTTGGGCTGAAAGGCACCTTTAAAAGTCATCTAATCCAACCGCTCTGCAGTGAGCAGGCACACTTTCACACAGACCAGGTTACTGAGACCCCCATCCAACCTGGCCTTGAATGTTTCCACGGATGGAGCACCCATCACCTCTCTGCACAACCTGTGTCAGTGTTTCACCACTCTTACTGGAAAATATTTCTTCCTTATATCCAGTCTAAACCTACTCTAAGATATTCTAAGGAATAATTACAAAACCGAATATGCAAAAATTTCCTGAAAAATCCACTGAGGCTTTGCGCTTTGCTAAACTATTCTGAAGGTATCACAAAGTCCTCCCTATACATGAATAGCCGTTCTGATGCCAGTGAAGGTTACAAGAAGGTTACCTCCCCCAATATATCTACACCAAGCAGCACGTTCGTGGGTGTGGAAAATCCCCTGGCCAGTTCGGGTCAGCTGTCCTGGCTGTGCTCCCTCTCAGCTCCCTGTGCACCTGCTCCTGCCAGAGCCTGAGAATCTGACAGGTCCCTGACTCCAGGTAAGCACTGCCCAGCACCAGCCACGGTGGCACCGTGGTGTCAGCATGATTCTCATAACTCCAAAATGCAGCACTGCACCAGCTGCTAGGAAAACAAACTGCTTTATCCCAGCCAAAGCCAGGAGACTCTGCAGCTGATGGCCCAGCTTAGCACAGAAGCGCGTATTTGAGTTT
Organism: Melanocharis versteri; assembly: GCA_013397845.1. Lineage (NCBI taxonomy): Eukaryota > Metazoa > Chordata > Aves > Passeriformes > Melanocharitidae > Melanocharis > Melanocharis versteri. Next base: position 1,256,647 of record VZTG01007483.1, on the reverse strand, counting down.
TGCTCATAGTATTGCTTTTGTAAAGGAGAAAGATGAGAAAAAAAATACGACCTTGCATAGAAATTCCCAGAAGACAGTATATCTTAAGCAGGCTTAGTTTATAATTCATAGACATAACAAAATGAGTAAGAATCTATCACACCAGCAAACAAAAACTTTCTGTCCAAGAACAAATAGAACTGCACCTCAGAGACCATACAGCACAACAAACAGCAATTCTTCATCTTTATTGTCCATTTCAGAGTGTAATGATGGAGTACAAAAAAGAGTATAATAATTATGAGCTACAATTTGGAGAATAACAAAAGCAATACAGCACTCCTAGCACTCTTGCTTTCCCATCTGCCTAATCTTGCAAGGTTTTCTCTGCATTACAATCAAAAAGCAATTGAACATTGTTCATTAAAAAAATGGGCCATTGGATCAATACAGACATCCTGTCCAAGACTGCAGTCTAGAACCTGCTCGGATGGCAGAGCAGCAGAGTTTTTTCCCAGGCCCTGACCCATGCCACAGGTTCATGGCAGTGTGTGCAGTACTGCACTTGGCTTGCTAGGACACACAGTTACACCCCTGGCAAGAAATTGCCCGATTTTTGAAAGTCAGGAATCAGTTGACAGCGTGATTTTGTGGCAAAGAGGTTCCCAAGACTGCACTGCAAGTCCTGTTAGCTACTCCAGCGGCAGGAGCAGCTGACTGACTGGGCTGTGGGCATTCCTGCCCCTGCTTTCTGCTGAGTGTCCCCCCGTCCCACATGAGCAGCAGTCCCTTCAAATGTCTCCATGTTATCTCATCCTCTGCTACCGCCCGATAATCCCGTGTCTGCTTCTGGATCTCTTGTCCCTGTGTAACACAGCTGAGATTTTGGTTCATCCATACAGCACTTGTCACCAGCTGCAGTGCATTCATGCTCAATGCCTCTGTTCCTGCTCCATGATAAAAACCAATGGTCCTAATGGTGAGCAGCAAAGCAGAATGGAAGCTTAGGAATGCTGTTGGTAAATTCTAGAAACCTTACGGCTATTTTCTTACCAAAAACTAGAAAAATTTACTCAGTAGCAATTTAAACCCACGTGAGAAAAGTGTTATCCCCTAGATCCATCACTTTCTCAGTTAGGTACAATGCCAGCAAGCAGCACTTCAATTATTTCCTGGCATTTCAGAACCCGTGTCTCTAAAGCACATCCTAACACGACTGTGCATCATTACTGACAGGGAATACAAAGGTCACGTAAATCTGCCCGAGTAATACTGGAACCAAAAAGAAACTAACAGTATGCAAACTGCAGATGTAACACCATGTTTGTGCTTTTTAGAATTCCAGCTTTGCAGAGCAGAAATAAATTTTTAGGAAACAAAACATAGCTTTACCTCAAGAGGTATTTTTGTATCCAAATTACTCACTGTGTGTATAATAAAAATATTCCTCGATTATTCTCAAGCTGACAATGTATTCAGATGGTGTCACACTTAACTAATGCTCCCACTGATGTTTTATTTTGTAGAAGTTGTTATTACTGAAATCTCATCTATTTTGGCAGCTGTCCCAGTGATAAAGCACCCTGGAGATTGGAACATTATTTTCACTTGGGTAGCTAATGCTGGAAGATGGACCAAGTTGCTGAGGATGATGCTCTTATGAGACAGTTAACCAAACTGCCTCTGATCATGCCATGAAAACATTAGACAGATTATAGTCTTTATGACTGCTATTAGAAAGAAGATAATCTCTTTTCCTGAACCAGTTAAAGTGAAAAAAAGGTCTTTCAAAGCTTTCATAACCTGCCACGATAAGTGACAGATTTTATTGGATCTCCCTTCGTCTCGAGAAATATACCAGAGGTTTAATATATTCATTTTACAATTCCAAAGCTGCTATACTCTCCAAACCTACAAAGTAGAAGGGGAAGATCACTCTTTGGACTGTCAAAGGATGATGAAAAGTTAAAGCTTTTCAGTGAATTTCTCACGCTTTCCTTTGCCAGAGCTGACACTGGTAACTGCTGCAGCCACATGTTCAGCATGGATGTAGTCAGGAAGGAATTCCCAGTCAGAGCTGTAAATGCCCTTGCTCCTCACCCCTGCTCCCATGGCTCAAACCATGGGATGCACCAGCAGCTGAGCAGCTGCAGAGTTGCTCCATCCAAATCACAGTTGCACTTTAATATTGGCACTGAAACCAACATTGTTTCTACAGCAAAGACTTAGCTTTAAAATATTAAAAGGCTTCTGAGTCCATGCAAAAAGAAAGGCTTGATTTTGAAATTCACATTAGGTCCTGGCATATGCATGTTCAGAAAAACTGGAATACGTGGGTTTGAAATGTCTTTGAAGCAGTTGTAGGTCAGCCACAGTAGCAGATTTAGTGATTCAGACCACGCTAAGCTGTGTGATCAACCTCACCCCACAGAATTGATTCAGGCTTCTATCAGTGACACACACCAGAATGCCTCCTACTCCATTTCTGCACATACATTCCACACAAATTATGGCGTATTGGATACAGGCTTGCTTTTCAAGGAAAAAAAATTATTGGAAGAAGATAAAAATAAGAAGAAAATACTATGATTCTCATGATTTTATATCAGATGAGGTGTGGAAAAGATGGACTTATACCCCAACCCCTTAAAGCTTGTATTGTGCTTTTCAGTGGCACAAATACATAATGCTCCTCAAGGAATTAGCCACAAATACCTCAAAAATTACTTCTGATTTCAGGAAATTCCTACTTACTACAGAGCTGCAAGAATAAGCAAATTTATGCAGAGGGAAGGATATGCCAGCTGTTACTTTGGAATATCCCGTCTTAAGATAAATCATAAATTAGGACCCAGTGAAAAAGTAGCTCTTACTAGGTAGGCCAAGCTGGTGTTTGAAGTCCAAAATAAACCCCATAAATATCTGCAAGTGCTGCAGCACAAAGAGTACTATTCAATGGCATCAGTAGAATGTCTCACTGTCTTTGAATGAACATCCAATAAACTGGAGGAAGATGCCTTAGAGATGCATCATCGGGGCACTGGCAGCTAAAGATTTTTTTCCCAGAAAACTGCTCAGAATTCCTCCAACACATATTAGAAAAAAAATAAAAGCTGCACCGTAGACAAAGATGACTTAAGGAGCAAAGAAAGAGAACAATTCAGACACTATGGCTACAACCACCCATTCATAACCTAAATCATGGGAATAAAAACAACTGATCAAAACACATGACACATAGTAAGTGGCTTAAAAGATCTATCACATCTTTGTACCACCATTGAAATCTGAAAACAATGAGAAGAATTGGAGAAATTCAGATAACTACCCTTGAAAAATAGTCCCTGCTTTTTGCAGAGGATCCTGCAGTTCAGTAAGGAAGCAAAGGACGAGGACACTCCTCAACTACCCTGAAACACAGCCAGGAATTAAAGACTAAATATTCGATATCAAAAAAATCATCAAACTTAAATTGTCTCCATATTGAGATACAAAACAACAAAGAACATTTTTTGTAAAGGTATTCCAACAACACAGAAAAAATTTGGAGTTTGTATACCATGGAAACTCTTTATGCCATCCACTTTTAGGAAGTATGTCCAAGGAGCAAGAATGGATGTCTCTGCGGCCCAGGTATAACAGACTGGGAGAAACAAAATAGCTGGATATAAAGTAGAGCAGAATTAAGATTGCCTCTCTGCTTCAAACACTTCTCTCCACATCATATCACTGTCCATGGCATCCATCCCCATACAGCCACCACTGCACAGAGCTTTAATCAGCTCTTTGTTGGAATCCACTCTCTGTAGCTCTTGGTAATTTTCAATCAGGAACCATTGAACAAAAGCAGAATTCCAGCTTTTTTTTCCCCTGAACTTTTTGTCATTCATATTTACCTCTGGGTTTCACAGAGGATTAAACATAATTTTGCCTATTTGAGCACTTTTAACATATTAATTTGATATATAACTTTACACACCATAAATATATATTGTAAGACTATTTATAAAGCCAAGAGAAAGAAATAGCACTGTATAATAGCACTGTTTAATATGTCATACAGAAGAAATGTGAAATAATGAGTTTACTACTTTGACTTTCAGAAAACTGCACACAGCCATAGCTGCAAACACAGCTGAAAAAGAAATGCACCAACAGCACTGGGATGATTTATAAATGGAGAACCACAGTGTGATCTCAGAACACTCACTAGACAACTGCTGGCTGTATTAGGCAGATTATCATAGGCACTACATATCAACTCATATCAAAACCACAGGACACATTCTTTAAAGTTCTGATAGGAAAACCCGTTGCAATTTTAAAGACACAGAGAGGTAACAGCCAATTAAACAGTAAATCCATGCATTAGAATGACATTAAAATCTGCTATATTAAAGCAATTAAAACCAATCTGCCATTTTCATCTTTAAAATCTGGCAATAATTTAGAATTGGATTTCCTTCAGTTAGAAGAGTCAAGGGTTCCCTCAGCAACCAAATAATTGCCAACTATCTATTTACCCAAAATCAGGATAAAAATCACATACACTGGATTAAAGAGGAACCTTTAATGAGCTTATCCACCACACCTCAGTGCCTCTTCCAGACAGAAATGGGAACTCAGTGAGGACACACAGACCTAAGAACAACAGGAGTCACATCCTAGAAATGGCTGCTTTTCCTCTACCACTAACAAAGCAGGGCCAGGAGATAGATTTAGACCTACAAGTCTAGAGTTAAGGAAAATTAATCATATTCATGGAAGTATTACCACTTAGGGGGAGTCTGATACTAGAACAAACCTTACTCAGACGCATTTCCCAAAAGACTCTCTCTATTCCAGTGATTTCATAGTCTCAAGTCATGACATAACAGAAAAGGGAACCGAGACAAGAAACAAAAGATAATATATACATTTTTATTACTGGATTAGATTTTAAATAGGGTTTTCTAAATATAAATTTAGAAGGAAGCACAATTTTCAGAAAAGCTGCACATACAATAATAGAATGTAGAGACGTAAAACTGTATTTTGAGAATTTTGCCCTATTCAGGGAGAAAGTGTGGCAGGCACTTGGGTTTTTCCAGGTGAAGAAAGGGGTACGTTCCCTTCCCCCAAGCACCCTTGTTTCAGAGCTTGATTTGCAGAGCAGAAAATGTGCAAGTCTGCGCAGATCTCGAAATGGCACATGGCTGTGCCACAACATTCAGATTGTTCTGGGAATACAGGGTGGAGGGGGCACTCTGGCAGAATACTCAGTTCCTTTGCAGGCATTGTAGCTGCAGCCCACGCCAACCAGCAATTGGGCACATTCCATGTCTGGGAAGAAGCCTCGCAGTTTGTGCTGTCTGAATTCGTGTTTCTTGTCTCCACAGTGAAAGATCTGAAGATACCACAAAAGGATGAGAAACCTCACAACTCATAACTCAAAAAAAATAGTAATTTTCTAAATGAATAGATCAAGTGAGAAAGTATTTTGAGAAAAGGGTCATTTTATCAGATTTCTGAATGTGAATGACAGACTGGATGCTATAGCACTGCATTCTCAGCCCACTTTCTGAGGATGCAGAGGTCCTCCTGTAAGGAACAGGTTGGCTGTAATAATGACATAAATGAGCACAATATTTAGGGTATGCAATGTATTTGTTATCTGTAGGTAGAGTTTGTAACTAATGTTAGGATAGGTTTAATACCAATGTAATTAAACATGATTCTACAGCTCCTTCAGGTGGGAAAGCTGGATATCAGTGCTGAAGCCACTAGGTAAAGGAAGTGCAGCAGTGAGGAAGAACTGCAGCATTTCTCCAGCCAGATCAGCTACTAAGGAAAAAAAATTTTAAAAAAAACCAGAAAAAATTGACCATTCTAGAGAGATTCACCACACAATATTACTCCTCAGCAGAGATGAGATTGTGGGCTAATCCTAGAATTTTTTAATATTCTACTTCTGGTGCAATTTGGATGCTGATGAGTGTCCTTGCATAGCTAACTGACTGCAAAGCCACCCAATTTGTCTGTTTAGATACTAACTTTAAAACTCATGCATGAGGTATTGTCACTTACGTGTTACAGAATTAGATTGGGGTTTATTACAGGTATGTAGGGAATCTGGCAAGTAGACATGAGGATTATTTAATACATAAATATTTATGTGAAGCAAAGCCACAGTGATGGGTTTGGTTACTCACTAAAAAAAGAATATTTGTAATATAGAATGCTCTAACCTGATTTTTACTGCTTATCATTCAAGCCTTGGATCAATTATTTATTTAGTTTTTATGGAAGACCTACTGGACCTGGCCTCTCCTGAGCCTAGAATTACAATCTAAGTCATTAAGAAAAATACAGTCCAGATTTCCTCTCGATTACACTCACCAGCCAGTGGTTTCAGTCACCCAAGCACAGCAGAGAAACTTCCATCTGAGAACATTTACTAAAAAGCAGAGGGAATTATCACAGGCAGAGACTGAACTAACACAGCCATTCTGCTGCCAAGGTATTTCCTTCAGAGTTAGCTGAGCTATTTCTGTGGAGGACTGGCCTGTGCAGTGCTGTTTTGAGACTATTTACAAAAGCTTAATTCAGAATTGCTAATAATTCTGAGCATTTCAGGTACTAAAATTGACTGGATTCCACCAAACACTGAAGAGGATTTTGCACCATTTCCATTATGCTGCTGTCTTAGACATAATCTTCAGCAAATAAGAGTCAGCAGGTGAATAAATTTCAGTGCTGCCTCTTCAATTTGAGTTTATCTTGTAACAAGTAGGTTTTTAGAAAATGCATTGTGTTTTACTTGTGTACACACACCAGCAACTGTGAGCAATTTTGCAATGGACAAGTAAACATTTCATTGTTTAACTGGCTGATAAACATAATTGCAGATAATTCTTACCTATGCAGGTTATGATACATTCGGCTTTGTTTGCATGTCAGAGCTTATCAGAAATTACCTGGACTAAGCATACTTACATACAGCCTTAAAGATAAGTTTTTTACAGATCACAGCATTTGCGGTACATTCTGGGTCATGAATTCTGAGCTCACAACCAAAGAGCAATTTTGGTTTTTTTGCTACGTAGCCACAGGTAACTATTTTGGTTTTGCCAACAACTTCCTCTACAGATGGCTACAATTATCACACTGTGCTGTGTAGCATGAAAATATAATATTCCATCAAGCTCTTACATGAGAAGGCCTAAACATAAAACACGTGTTTCTACAAAACTGACTTGCAGCCTTTACAAGGCAGAGCCATAATAATACAGGAGGTTAAAAGTATTTTTCAACACAACAGGAATTATTTTAAAGGAGCATTTTCAAACTGAAATTCTACACAGCTTTAAGCTGGATTCATTAATGGTTATGGTATTTTTTCCTGTGTAGACCATTTCAAAACATTTGTTACTCGTATTTGCCAAAACAGCATAAATTAAAAAAACACAACACTTTATGAGAATCTGATGAGCCCCAAAACACTTTGTAACTTGGTCTTATATACAGGCAAAATTATATAGCCCTAAAAAAACACTGAAAAACGCTTCTGTATAAACCACAAGCTTGGTGCACAGAAAATGCTTTTGCAGACCTGCTTCCTACAAGCAGTACACTCTGCATGGTTCAAAGCAGGTGCAGAGAGGCTTCTCTGGAGCCTCTTCACTTCAGAGATTGTGCAGCCAAGGCTGTCTTAACGGAGAAATTGATATCACTAACAGCACTTGAAGAAGCAGATTAGAGGATTCCGAACTAGAAGTGGTTTAGCAGCATTTTCACCTGATGGCCACGGACTTTCTTTGCAAGCTAAACTTTAGTATTGCATTCAGTGCTTTAATTCTACTGAGAAAATGCCTGCAGCACCTTCAGCACTGCAAATGCTCTTGTTCTGCAGGCACCCTTAGCAGGGCTGCTTTGACTGGCTGGGGGGTTTGGCTATACTTTCCTTTCAGCAAAAGTTTAGCATATTTGTTCTGAACTTTCCATGGAAAATATCCCCACTTGTTAAAAAAAGTTGCCTGAATCATCCCACAATATATCCAAGTGACCATTAAAAAGAATTCTATGTGATACAATGAAAGAGCAGTGGACTTATGTTCCCACTAGAACTGCCAAATAACAGAAATTTGCTTAGAAAAAACTAAGAGGATACTGGAGAATTTTTCTAAATGTGGCACCAGTAGACAGCAAGTGGGGGAGAAATAGGGGAAGTTTGATATCGCCTTTATTGCAGACAGCACATAAAAAAACACTGCATGAGACTTGCAAAGACATCCCTGTGGCAGCAGAGCTTAAAAAAAAGGAGAAAAGGGACAGAGTATTTAACTGACAAAGAATCCTGTAACAATCTGAAGACTCATCCTTAACTGCTCTGAACATCTTGCACATTTTTCCATGACAAGGGAACAGATTGTCTCTCCAAGCACCTTTCTCCACTCCCCAAAGTGTTGCTCTCAAATTAGTCTTATGCCCACGGACAAAGACAGAAAATCTAAGATGGTCCTCACTAGTTCTTGCACATCAAGGACAAAAATCTTCACACACCTCTTTCTTTTTCTCACCAGCTGAAATGCCAATTCAGGAGAAGGAATAAAATGAAAACAAGCTGACCAGCTAACAAGCTGAAAGTGTAGATGCTCAGGCACTTAATAAATAGAGAGTTAGTTTTACACAGTGCATCCATGACCTGTTCCCATAATACACCGTTACAGCTGCTTCTGCCTGTGACAAGAACATGCTGTCCCCCTCTTCAAAATAGGTAATACTTCTTGAATTAACAAGTGTGGTCTACAATAGTCTGAAGATTTGAACTTATGTAGGCAGACTAATAGGAGAAAAATATCTATACTGTTAACTCTTTCCACTTTGGCTTTCATCAGGAGTTTTTAATGCTATTCTATCAATCTGATACAGACAAAATGAGAAGAGTGATTTTTGGGGGGAAATGTGAGAGATGCATTTAACTGCTTAAGAAAATGAGGTGTTTGGTTCTTGGCCCCAAAGGAGGTAAAGGCCTGACCCACAGCTGGGCCAGAAACTCCCCCAGGACACCCCCAGAGGAGGAGGGTGACCCCGTGAGCAGCAATGCCTAGGAGTCTCCTGCACACCTTTCAATGGTCTGTAATCTGACTGTGAGCCAAACACTTTATTCCATAAATATGGGAGCCTGAGCGAGCTGCCTTTGAGCTCTCCCTGCTGGGCTGCAGGGCAGCCATCTCCCCTTGAGCTTCCCAGGGTGGCTCCTCAAGACAGAGAGACCTTCTACTAATGAGAGATCTTTGGGTGAGCCCAAATCAAGTTTCCTCTAAATTGCCACTGGACTGCACTCCAGATGGCTCTCCCCTTGAGCAGGGACCCCTCTCAATGTTTGAGGTTCCTTACCTAAGATTAGGAGATTCTTCCTCAAGGATTTAGCGTGAAAATTACCCTCAAAAACCAGCTGAACCAGCGCCCTGGCTCCTGTGCACCTCCTCACATATGGATTATTCAGGGGAAGAATTGTGGTAAGAAAGCCCAGAGCACACAAACATCATGTGGGACCTGTTTTCCAGAAAATTAAAACACATGTACACAAACTAAGGAGCTGCATTCGGTCATCCCACTGACAGTTTCATCTGCATTTGTTCCAGATAAAAGAAATCACTGAAGAGATCTTTTTGAGTGTTCAAGCCCACATGGAACATCCTTTATAAAGCTCCTTACACCAACAACATTTGCAACAACAACAACAACAACAAAACCCCAAAACCACCAAAAACTTAAACACCAAACCCCCAATTACCCAAAGGTGGTGTCTGAAGACTTGTACCTGTCTCCAGGCAGTATAGGCAGAAAGATTTCAAGAGGCACTTATGGATTGTTTTGTACCTGACAGTATGATGAGCTTCCCCTAAAGCTTTTCTTTCCTTCCAGAACAAGAGCTAATGTTCTTTACTGAAACGTTGATGACCATGACACTCTAGATGCTGAGCACCCACACTTCCCAACACACTCGAAAGTTTGGGGGTTTGGGCAATAAGCTAGAAAGAGAATTGTGAAGATTTGTGAAATAGAATTGCCAAATCTGCCTGGTGTTAGAACTGCAGGCAGCATAGAACTTGTGAAGCTGGGCATGAAAGAAAAATGTGGGCAGTATAAATGGGTTCAGTCAACTACATTGATATGAGAGTACTTAGGTGATCTTTAATGGCATTAGCTAGGGAAGCCAAACTCCAGTTTGTGTGAAGAAAATTCTGCTGGGGAGGCCAAAATGTCCATCTCTGCACTGAATATGATGTTAGAAAGGCCAAACCAGACAGCTCCTTACAAGACACTGCACAAGAAAAATTCACATACAAAATGTGAAATGAGTGATTTCCAACATCGTGTGTTACTAACTCCCTCAAAATACACCTGCCTATGTACACAGAACACACCTGCCTGTGTACCCCCTGCTCTTGAAAGGGCACATTTATGACAATGAACAGTAAATTCCTGTAAATGGATGATCGGATAACTCACAGAACTGTCATGGAGGGGATATGAACAGGGTGCAGGGTGCAGTGGATGATGCCAAATGAAGGAGCTGTTTAGAAGTAGCACCCAGGCACCTCCCAAGGCAGCACTGGAAGTGTGGCTGGAAATTAAGGCAATGGCTAAAAGCTGATTGCCTGCAATAGTTCTGCTGCATTTTGTGCTTTACTAGTTCTTTAATAACAGTGGGCTGAAACAGACCCAAAATCTGCAAGCAGTTCACTGACACGATTTTAAGGAATTGGTAAGTTTTTACACTCACAGTGTACATTTTGTTGGACAATTTTGCTTGCCAGTAAGAGAATCTGACAGGCTGAACATCATCTGTTCCCCTGGCTCATAGACACCTAAATTATAAAGCAGCACTGGAAGTATTTGAAGACAGGCACTTGCAGTAGTCTCAGGTCTCTCAGTACTTGATAATTGACTTGTTAACGGTAACAGGAAAATAACACAAATGGGAAGTTAAAAGAAAAAGAAGGAATAAAACGGCCGGTTAAATAACTACAATGTGTTTATTCGAGTTCCTAGGAGAGACAGGTAGCCATTATTGCAAACAGGGTTGTCCAAGAGTGCCACTTTAGATTCCTTTACTCTTATATAGGGAAGGAAAGACACAGAGAGGAAAGTTCACACATTTGCCCATGTTTAAACTCCCCACCTGGCACCTGATTTTGGCCAATATCCAGGCTGGAGCAGCAATCTCCATGGATCTCCAGCATGACCCTGTGCTGACAGTCCATGCTCACACAGATGTCTCTGCTTCCTCGTTCCCTTGTTTGCTCACACAACATGGAGTATATTAGGGACAGATTCACCAGTGGCTATGATGCCTTAAGTTTTTAGCTTTTCAATTTTTCAGATCCTGTCCTGCATTAGTGTATAACTCTGAACTCCACATAGAGTGTTAGTAAGCTCCCTTCACATTTTTGTCAGACAAAACAATCCTTCCAGGCCTCAGAACCAAGGACAACCTCTGCCTCAGGCCCCAAAAAGTATAAACAAAAGTGAATCAGGGGAAAGCAAACCGGGGGAATACAACTTCATTACCTGAAGCTGTAATTAGAGAATTAACCAAACTTTTATCTGTCTGAGAAACTTGTGACTGTCGTCCATCTTGGGTGTAGCCTCTGTGAGGCTTTTGCTCTGCCCAAGGTGTATTTATCGAAGTAATAAATACCTACTTTATTCTTTTAACTCTGTCTAGCCTCTGTTCTAGGTAGCCACTCCAAGGCATCAGCTATCCATTCCTGAGGTAAAACAAGCATTTCCCTCGCACCCTCAAGACTGCATTGAAACCATCAGGACATAAAAAGAATTAAGATCTGAGCCTGATCCCATCTTACCAGTTTCATAATACTGATTCTCATACTAGTGATTTCATTGCCACTGATTGAACATAAGCTATTTTCTTTCTACATAGTTACTAGGGGAGATTCAAGCCCTTATTACTAAAACCCAACTCTAATCAATGTTATCATATGAGCCACGGGGTCCCTAGAAGGTTACGTACCCTTCTGCTCAACTATGAAGAGCATTTGCATCCTTTTCCCTCAACAGCCTATTGTGAAATATTTAGAACAAAAAAAATCCTGTTTTGTTTTTGTTTAATGGTATAAAACCCAACTTTGTTAATTCAGTGAATGCCTACTCAGGCTCTGAAGAATTTGTAGTATTCAACCATAGACCTTTGTAATGAACAACAAGTTCAACCATTCTGGCTGCCTTATGCAAAGTTCCAGGAATTCTTTGGCATGAGAGAAAGATACATTTTCTCTGGTATATGGAAATATTATTTGATTTAAAGTTGCATCCCGCAGAAGTCAGTCCTGACAAAACAGTTTAAATATAAACAAGCATTTTCATGCTATTTTACCCATTTTGAGACTACTTCATGACCATCTTAATCAGCTTCCTACCCCTGAATTCATACACAAATTCCTTGTATCAGTAAGTAGATACATAGTCCTGTCAGAAAAAGGAGCTCCAACAAAAACTTTAACAGATTTTTTCATTTTTAGACACGTACTTTTGGTTAAATAAATTATCGTGGAGCAAGGAATAAAAATGTGTTTGTGTGAGAAAACGGCCATTCTTGGTCTCCTCTAAATTTCTAGCAACACTTGCTGACAAAGAAAAAAACTGAATTTGTTCCACATTCCTTATATTAACTTCTTACTTTACTAAACTAATCATTCTGATGAGCTTTTCTAAATGCGTACTTAAGTAATTTATTTCGTGCATGTATAATAAAGAACACCTAAGGACTTAGGTGCTTCCAAAGAAAGCTGATCTTTGTTTTAATTTCAATTCAGCACTAATGAAAGCAATGCCTCTGAGAGCTCTTTCACCAAGAGCCAAGTTACTCTCTAGTGCTAGAGCCTGACCCATCACCAATAAAACCAAACGCCAGCAGTGAGGGGTGGCTGTGACCACACAAGCATTTGGAGCATCAGAACCTCCCCTGGCGTCCTTCCTCGATGGAACACAAAGGCAATGATGTGTCTGCAGTGGCAACAAGGACCACGTCTGGCTTCTGAAAAAACATGTGGGGAACACAAAGGAAAAACACAACCAGAAAACCAGCACAGAAAGTTCAACACAAGCTGCTGTTCTTCGCAGCAGCTGAAACCACAACGACACTAAATGCCATAAACCAGCTCCAAGCTTTGGGAAAGAGCTGGAAAACTTCTGTGATAGCTTTCTCATACAAGGTTTTCTTCATCTGGTGTCTCTGAAACAATTTTCCGTCTGCTTCAGAACTGGTCACTTATATTAGCTTGATAACATTAACAATCTTAAGAAATACATCATGCAATGGACCAAAACTGGCCCCCAAACCCAGCTCCTCCAGAATGTAAATATCTCTAGTCTACAAGCAGTAAGAACATACAGTTGGCTTGTAAAAGCAAAAAAAACCCCCAAAACTAATGTATTACTTCCCCCTAAACTTTTAGGTAGGCTCAAAAGTTACAACCAGCTAGCATCTCTTTTTGAAATAAAACTAAGTAATTTTAACACTCTCAGAATATCAGACACTATGCCACAGGTCGTAACCATTATTGTGTCCAGCTCTAAACACAGAACACCATAGAACTGAAGTTCTGCCCATTTTTGCTTGTACTGTAAACAAGTCTCTGGATAATAAATAGATATGGAAGAGTGCGTGCACATGGAAAAAGAACAAGAGTTCAGTTCTCAGATTGAAATTATGTTTGTTTCTGGTTGTCTAAGCAGAGTCTCTTCCACAGGGTTGCAGTAATGCCGCAAGAATTTGTGCATGAATTCAGTCCTTATTCTCCCCAAACTGTCTGCATTATTTATTTATTTACTTAAAGAAAGGCTTCTCAAAAGAGATTTTACATTCAACAGAATTCTAGGTCTCTTTCATCCTTTCATCCTTTCCTCCTCCCTGAGTTAAAAATATTCCATCACTGGAACTATTGTACATAACCCTTAAATACCTTCTGTTCCAAGTGAGATCACAGTTCTTTTAATGTAAGACTCCTTCCCCCATTAGATGAATTTTCTTATTAAAGAAATGCTAATGCGAAAGCTTTGAGTGAATTCAGAAAAAGAATTAAAACATTTTATGAGAATCTTTTACATTTGTGGCCTGACAGTGAAAGAGAAGGATGCACAGTGTCTTACTGCCACAGGATATAACAGAGCCTTGCTGAAAACAGAATTAAGTCATTGACTTTTCTAAACTTGAGAGTAGAAAGCAAAAAAAAAGATGATTTTGACCTATTTCCCAAAACAGTCTGTTTGGACTCCTAGGGGTAAACTTACAGAAGAGGCAGCTGAGGCAGACAAGGATTTCCCATAGCAGACACTGAGACAATTTAGACTTGTCTTGCTTCAAACCAGTAACAGGCACAAGTGCCTTATTCATGCTTCTGTGTTAGCCTCCTCTTTTGACAGCATCACCTTTCCCTAGAGATCTTTGGACACTACTTTAACGTTTCCTGTAATAATGCAGTTCTTCAAAACAACTGGAAGTTAAGTTTGTTTGAGTTGCCCAAAACTACAGCAAAAAAAGGAGAAGAACCACAAAGCAGAGAAACCAGCCTTGGTTTGTATAATCATTCTGAGGAGTTACCAAAGCAAGTGGGAGCATAAAGCAAACAGCACATACAAAATAAACAGGATAGCAGTTAGTCCTCTCCAATGTCAGTGAAGGATTGTGTCCTACAGAATGTTATTCACAACTTTAGACATCCTTATTTTAGAATAAACTTTTGGACTTCCTTGCTGTTGGAAATTGAAAATACCTTTAGATACACTGGGCAAAGAGTTAATATAATTTCTGCTAGTTGTATCTCTGGTTAAATGACAAATCTGCTTCCTTGTTCAGAACCACCAAACACAAATTATAAACTTTGTTTACTCCTCTGTTTTACTCTCTGGTCACAATTCTAATCAGCACAAGGCATGTGCATCTCTGTCATTGAATATTTTGCAGCAGATACACTGAGCTGTAGAGGTAAAATTACAAAATTTTCTTTTCAAAGCAACAGCCCCTGATCCATTACAATAAACAAACTTCCATCTCCAAGCAACTGATCTCTTAGCAACAAGAAGCACCTGCATAAAAGATGCTACAGAGAGTGATCACCAGAAAACCTCTCCAGACCTTAAAGAGGAGCACACCAGGAGCCAGGATAGCACTCTCCACCGGCAGAAACCCAGAAGTAACAAGAAGACACAGGTAAATTTTCAATTCACATTCTAGTATTTTTCTTCAAACAGTATGGGTAGGACATTATATAAATGGGATTTATTTTTGTTTTGAGTGGGAAGTATTCCTTCTGGAGCTGCTTTGATCTGCTACTGTAATTATCTTTGTGTAAATTATATGCTGTCACTACCTAAACAGAGGGGCGTTTTTTAGTAGAAAATATGCAGGTCTTTGGCCAAATTCTTGGTATTAAAACAACAGTAATATGCTACATATTTTGCAAGTATTCTACAAAGTTTCTTTTTTTAAAAAACAGCACAGTGTTCTTGCAGGATAGTTATCCTAAGAAAGTGTGTTCACTTCGTGCAACCTTTCAAGCCGCTTATGTTATATTAAAAAATAATAAATAATTTCAGTTTTTATAGATATGGGCTCCCCAGATTAAAAAACCAAACCTGTTCAGTGTTTCTGTGGTGTTTGATTTAATTCTTTTGACTCTCAAGTGGATTTTGTTCAGGTGTACCACGACAAAGTTAAGGTAGAATACACAGCACGGGACAGACACTGCCAGCTGTTGCTGCATTGCAATGTAGAATTAGTTGGGAAGTGTGTGAATTTTGGACAAATTGACATTTCCAAGCATCATCGTCACAGCATGGAAAAACGGATTGTAAGTGAGGTAAAAAAAAGTGAGGATAAAAATCAGGTAGAACAAGTCTGGAACTGACCCTGGGAATTTTTTTATTCTATCATAGCTTGATATCTCTCAGTTGGTGCTTGCTGTGGAAAAGTGCTGTCTTTCTTCTAGCTGCTGTATCTCAGTTAACTATTATATCTGATTAATAAAGTCATTTGCAAAAAGAATGATTTAAGAATTGTCATGCATTCTTTCTTGGTGTTGTTTTTTCAAATACCCAGATAAACTTTTCTTCAGGATTCATTTACATACTTTGATAGAATACTTGATATTTATAGCCAGAGAAAAAAAAGTCAAAAAATTTAATTCATATTTCTTGGAGAGTCGTCCCTTCTGTGTCAATTAACTTTTTTGCTGAAATTGATCAAGGTATTTGCTAGCAGTAAAAGTACAACAGCAGAACTGTAATTATGGTAGAGAGAGCTGGTTTTTACCTGACAAATTAGAATCAAAACACCTCCCCAGGAGTAATAGAAACCAACAGCAGCTGCCTACAGAAAACCCTCCTCATCCAGGTCTGCTTGGCCACAGTCATGACAAGGAGACTGATCAGTCTTTGGAGAGATTTCAGTTGCCTATCCACAACTCATTTTCTGGTTAGTTTTGAGTTAATTAGAGCTTATGGTGTTGTAATGAAACTTTGAGGTAGACAGGCAGTAAATTACAGTCCTGCCACCACTGCAGAAGTTCGCGCAAGCCCACAGCTGTTTTTGATGCCTTCAAGCACTGACACATCTATTCTGCTCCAGGAGATGGTTTGTCTCAGATGAAACCCTTGTACCATCTCATGTGGATGATACTCTCCATGGGCATTGTGGCGGTTCATAAGCAACAACTATGTGAAAAGTGCTAAAACTGGCAAGTTATTTTTCCAAATCACACCCCAACCACCAAATAAAGGCACGAAAAAGAGGCACTGCTCTTACTACAGTAATCCAAACAAACGGTAATATTCAAATGGAATCCTACATTTATAGAAGATATTTTTAATGTATTTGTTTCCCTGGAAAAGGGTTTAGTCTGCATTGATCAGTTAATTTCCAGTCACATGCCAGTACTGGGTGGTGCTAAGAAAACTGATTGACTGGCTCCAGACAGCAGGAACCTCATCATTTACAATGGGAATTGCAAGTTTGCAATTCCAGACTTCTCTGGACCTTGGAACTCCCTGTGCACTTTGAGTAGAAGGGGTGACAAGAAATCGAGTTTTGTGGAACTGGAGCAGATGCGGTTTTGCCACCACCAGCACTGTAACAATGCAGCAGCATTTTACAAGTGCTATCAAAGGCAGCTGACAGAACTTAAAACCTCAGAGAAGCAGGCTCTAGGGATAGATCTGATTCAGCCGTGAAACAAGGTAACTCTGTCATAAGAACACTCACCAAAATTAAAAAACAAAATTCCAAATAATAGCAGAGGCATCAAATGTAACAATCTTTCTCCTCTCATGGCACAGACGTTTCTGCAACACCACAAAATCATGGATATGTTCTGTGTTTCTCTTTCCCTTGCCCTCTGACACAACGTTAGGTTCCTACCTCCTCATTTACTTGTCAAGAGCCCCTTTAGATTGCCAGGATGCTCATTACTAAATTCCCACTTCAAGCTTCTGCTGAAAGCTGTCATCCCTTCCTTCTCTCTTCCTCCTCCTCCTCCTCTAACCTAAACAACAGATGAAGTTGTAAGTGCTATTTAGATTAGATTTCATAGTAATCAAGTGGTACAGGAATATTCTACAAGGCTATAATAATCATTCAACACTGCTAGAATACATTTCCATAGTAATTAGATGTGATAGACCTCTACAGCTACACAAATTCCAGCCCACTGACTCAAACTCTCGAAATTACTGAAAAAGGGGTTTATTCTCTCATTTCCACATTTTACCATATCTATCTTCCTTTTGAGGTGCAGAGGATTGAGGTAGAAGTGGAAAATAGTCCTAAACAAGGCAGAGTGCTTCAGAAGCAGAGTAATGAAAACACCTAACTTCAAAATGTCTGCTCAGCACATTGGGATTGCAAACCCATCTGTAATGAGAGATGTCTGACAGATGCAAATGATCAGGTCACTAAAAACAGTGAAAAATAATTAAGTGATAAAAATAATTAAGTAATAAAACAAGTGAAAAGTTTTTAAGATAAAAGTACTGTGAATCAAAGACAAAAAACGTCACAAGAGGAGTGCAATATGAGATAACAAATAAATTGTGATGGAAAACTCTCAGTGACATCCCTATTGAATCCTGAGAGAATTACAGAATTAGAAGAGACCACAGAATCCCGGGTGACACTAAATAAATATGCAGTCTGATGCTTACAGAGTAATTTACCTCTCACCTTACAAGGAATGGTAAGCACCCTCAAGTTTAAAAAAGTCTCCTGATGTGTTCTCAGCTTTAAACCCCACAGCCTTTCAAGGAAACAAGACGATCTGTCGATCAAGGATTTGACATATGCACCTGGTGATAATTATCCACTTCAAATCAATTAAAACCTTCCATTTTATCTTTCAGAGGTACTGTATTCCTTCAGTCTACATCAACATCAGCAAATATTGTGGTACAATGGGAGCAGATCTGTAAAACATAATGGGTTTTCTGTGAAATAATTCTGTTTATTTTTCCAAACTGTTTAAACCTAGATAAATTGCTTCAGATGCTGCTAATACTGGTCACTAATTCTTGGGAATTTATAACAAGTAGCAGATTTTTTTCTCTCCTGACAGATGAACCACTCCGAAGGAAACAACTCCAGGACACAAGAATGGCTCTTCAAGAGTTCTCAGGCAGTTTTATGAGCTCCTCCTTCTCAAAATTGAGAGATTTTTGGCTCCAATTCTATAATATGATTTTATGAATTTGGTCGTTTACTGACAGAGTCATTAAGTACAAAGCTCTAACTGGAATAAGAGGTGTCAATACAGCTGTCCTTTACATATATGGGCTTTTCTCATTACTGTGGACCTTGTCATCATTCCTCATTTTACCCTTAGCAAGAAAATGTTTAACAGAACCTAGAATTTTCTCCTAGTGCTTTGCATCCAAGACTCCAAAATCAGTAATCTAAAAGGCCCTCTGCTGGCAGCTGCTTTCCCAGGCGTTGAGATCCGTAATTGCTATCAGGTCAGACAGCCTGTGCACATCCATCTATCCTGCCACAAAAGCACTTTCCTATAATGAGTCTCTTTTCCCCTTAAAAGCTTTTTTTGCCCCGTCCTTCCTCCACCATGTAAGTAACAACCAGAACCAACAAACCCTCTGATCTGAGGCAGCTGGACCAGCTGCAAGGAAAGGAAAATTACTTACAGCAGACAAGACAAAATGAGCAAGACTAGAGAAACTTTCTTTCATGCACAGTGGGCACTCCAGCTTGGTTCCATTTCTAACTTTCTCAGTCTGTTCAGTGACTACTTACTATCCAAATGGGTTTGGCTGAGGTCTTATGAGGAGTGACTTAACTCATGGGCACTTCTTAAAGATGCAATGGATAAAAATAGGATAAGCAGCTCGGTTAAAATGTTTTTAAGGTGAATTTTTCATGGCCCAGCTGGCTTTTGCAATGAAAAAAAAAGAGGTTCAAAATGCAAGCCCTGAAAGTCTGCTTGGATCATACTCATTGAAATGAAGCAAAGAACTTCTCAATACAGGAAATGTCAACTGTTTAAGATCTTGAGAAGTCACTTTAACTTAAAATAAGACTTTTTTAGATCAGTTCAAAAGCATAAAAAGGATTCAAACTTAATACTTTGCCTTTAATACTTTTATCTACACGACAGCATGATCCAGGATATAATGACTATAAATGTAACGGCAAGGTCTACAATGATGTGTTGGGCATATCACAGAAAAAGAAAAAAAATCTTTTACTAAAAACTACAAAATTATGAAGCTGGGGCAATCAAGAATCTAAAATGCAGTCCATTGCTATCTGTATATTTTGAAAAAACAGAAACCTGCCTGCATTCCACCGTCAAAACAAAGATAAGCTTTAGCTGTGAGTATTTAAGAGCTGAACAAGATCAAAACTCAGGGTTGATTTTCAGAAAATAAAAGGGGGAGACTCATACTTGCAAAGTACACTGTGCAAACACATCGGGACCTTCAACTCTACCAGGGCTCACCCTGCAGATATAATATTCGTAGATACACAAAAAATTGGTTTATTTCACTGCACCCAAATGCATGGCCAGCTCCATACTTCTCTGCATGGGGAATATGAGGCAGTGAAACTACTGTGCATACATCAGAATATCTTGGAGACGAAAACAAAACAGAAAAAACAATGCACATCAGAGCCTATCTGTGGCAATGGAGTAAAAACATGAAGTTTATGCAGATCCAGAGAGAAAGCAACATAAAAATGGAACTATACACCCCAAGCGTGGCTCTTTCCCTCTATAATGTTGTTAACTCATATTAGTGAAAGGGACAGAAGCTGATAAAATATTTACATATACGCAGGCATGCTTTTGTTGTGGTAATGAATAGCACTCAAGGAAGTTTAAACTAATAAATACCATTACATGACAAAAATTCTTGTGATTACAAAACTTTTTTTCACAACACACAGGACAAAACAACAGCTGGATGTGTCCAGGCTGTGAGCTGTCCCTGGACGCTCTCCGAAGAGATGGGCTGCTCTCTATTGCAATAGCAGGCACGTTTCTAAAAGGTCACCTGGCAGATTGGCCATTTTGGGTCACAAAAACCCCAGAAGCCTGGCACAGAAAACATCCAAGAGAGAGCACTGCATGCACTTGCAAGGTTTTAAACCACTGCTTACTCCCTTTCCCCATATTCCCTTCCCACACTCCACACATTTCCTACTTCAACCATAAACACCAGGATTCTCACTATCTGGAGAGCATCTATCCCATTCTTGGCTTAATTTGACATAATTATGGCACAGACGGTCACTACAAAGCAAGCTCTCATTATTTCTGCAATGTGACACCAAAGCACAAGACAAAAAAGAAAGCACTTGCTGAAAGTAAACTGTATCAAAAAGCCTCCTGCTAAGTAACTATATCCTTCAACTTTGAAATATTGTTGCAGGAAGAAACAAAGTGAACCTATCCTTGCTTATTGCCAGAGCAGAATTAAGATATTTTATTAAAAAAATACTGTGCAGGTTCAAGCAGTATCTTGCTGTGGTTAAATGAGTTCTCACTCATATTCCTTCTCAGGTACAACATCAATTATTTTACGATGTAATTCAAAAACATGCAAAAAAACTTTGAATGAGTCCCCTCTACTGCCTTTAAGAAAGCTGTCTGCTGTCCTTGGGTTTTCTTTCCTGTGCTGAGTGCTTGGTTACAGCCTGAGTGAAAATACGGCAACAGACAATCTACGGTCCTGTTTGTTATGGCATATACTGTATTTTTGGAATTATTTAGCAGAAAAACCACAAAGAAATGCAATACATTATATTACATTATGTTACACTCAAACGTTCGCAGTAAAAAAAAAGCTATAATACGTGTTTCAAACCAAAAAATGGGGTACTGGGGTACTTTATCTGTATAATTGAAAACTGCCATAGTTATCCTGGAAATTCAGGAACTCTGGCACTGCAGGCATGCAGGAAGGGAACAGCTAAGCAAGAGAGACAAAAGCTGGCAGGTGAACTCATTCAATGCTTACAAGACATGTGCTGAAAGTTTAATTTCTTGTGTTTTGGGCAGCGATTTGAGAGGAGTAAACCTCAGTGTTGGCCAGCCAAGTCGATATCAGAGATAAAAGCTCTGTCAGCCAAAATATCCAAAACTATGCCTCGACGTCAAGGTCAGAAAACCTTTGTTATTCACAAGTAAAAAGAGTGTCTGCTTCATGTCTCTTTTGACTCGTGATGAAGCCTGTCCTGGCAAGCGCTCCAGGCAGTGACTCTCGTTATAAAGCTACGTCCAGAGCAGATCTGCTCATTTGAAGGAGCTGCACAGGGGGTGAGAGGCACAGAGCAAAGCTGAACACATCTGAGCTTTGACAGCCTCTGCCTCTCTCCCTCTTTCTCTCTCTCTCTCTCTCTCTCTGAAGTCAAGCAGAATCTCTTGGAAAAGATGGTCCTGGAAACCCTGAATCCGATGCACTACAACATCACCAGCCTGGTACCGGACACGATGCCCGTGGCCACAGTGCCCATACTCATCCTCATGTGCTTTCTCTTTCTAATGTGGAATCATGAAGAAACTTCATCAATACCAGGTAAATTAACCTTAGCTATAATGCCACACTAAAGTTTTCAGAGTAATTCTTGTTTGTTTCTCAAATTTAAGTGAGCGAGTAACGCTGAATAATTATTGTACGACAACAAAATTAATTATGAGTCAGTTTAAATAATACAGATTTTTAAAAATTCCTGATAAAGGAAATCAGGCTTACTCTAACTTCAGAACTTCCATTATTATTGTGGCTTGACCATATGACATTTAGTTTTCAGCTTTATTATGTGTATGCTAGAAAGATATAATTTATTTTACAAACTAGTAAACTAGTTTTACAAACTCTGGATGTTCACATCTTCATGTGCATTACAAACTACCTTTTACATGTTTTAAAATTTAAGTCTTTCTAAATTGCCTTTACTCTAAACAATTATCTAAGAAGCTGTTCAGATTTTAGTACGTTATCAATCTTTTTCTCCATCTTTAGCACTGAAGACCCCCCAGAACAGAACACCATCGAATTCCCTTTCCCTTCTAGAATGTTTTGGGGGCTTGTTTAGACATTACTGACTCAGTTATTTTTCACCAGATGCAATGCAATGCCCTGCTGCATGAAGGAGAGCAGTGCACAATCTCTCACAGGTGCTGTTCAGGAGTAACCCCAAACCAGTACGGTGACTCCTGAATGAAATTCTGGGAGAAGACCCTTGCCAAAAAGGGCATTTCTTCTTTCTAGGATGTAAGCATTGTCCCTCCAAATGTGAGCAGCAGCTGGAAGTTGTACAAAGCAGCAACGAATGTCATTTGTTGCAGGTACAACTGAAAGCACCACAGGCTTCCTCAGACACTGAGGCTCCACCACCACAGCTGCAGCTTTTGGGACAGCTCCAGACCAGGACTGTTTGTGTGAACTGCCCCGTTCAGCTGTGACTGTCATGTTAAAAACCTCCTTTCCAAAGGGAGACGCTCAGAGGTGTTTTCTTGTCTGTGAGCACTGCTGAGACCAAACCTCTCTCACCCTGTTTCTTAGGGCCAGGATACTGCATGGGAATCGGTCCCCTCATTTCACACGGGAGGTTTCTCTGGATGGGAGTAGGGAATGCCTGCAACTACTACAATAAGACCTATGGGGAATTTGTGAGAGTTTGGATCAGCGGTGAAGAAACATTTATAATTAGCAAGTAAATCCTTATTTTCTATGCTTGATAACTTGAAAAGCCTTCTATCTTTACAACCTCTTTGCTACTTTATTCTAAAATAGAATTGAAATTATTATTTTCAAAAATTGTCCTAACAAAAACCTTTTACTTTCTGCTATTCACAAACCTTTTTCTAATCTTGTCTTTGTTTAAAGACTCTGCTATTGAAGTTTTGGTGAATTCTCTTAATATTTTTTGTGGAAAGGAAAGTACTGTGTCTCAATCCTAAAAATAATTTACCATCCATTTTACTATTCCACTTAATATAAAGATAACATTCAGTTTAGGGATCTAGACTGTCTGCAATGTCGGATTAAGTCAAATTTTCGTTTTCTGTGTTCTTAAGTTTCTCCTTAAAGTGGAAGTAAATGCTTGAAGGTTACGGCTCCAATTCAGCGACTTAACTCAGTAAATACAGCATTATAGTATTACGAGTAATTCCACTCCAATTAATGGGATTATTCATAGGCTTCAATTATGCACAGTATTAAACATAATGCTAAACTTCAGTCTATCATTTTATTAGCTCCAGTGGATGACTGCTTTCTTCTTACATTGGATTGTTATAAGTCATGCCATGGAAAAGAAAAGAAAGGAAAAAAAAGTTTACCACATGTAATTGGTAAAGAATCAGAACCTTTTTAGTAACAATGTCAATCAATTCATACTTTCATTAAGTAGAAGCTTTTGAAGAACAGTGCAACATAGAGAATTACCACAGAATATGCCATGTGGTGCAAGTCAGCTTCATCTCTATTTTAACCTCTGTAGAAAGAGGAAATTATGACAGGGAAACTGTTTACATTCCTACCCTGCTTAGGTGCTGAAAATATCAACTAAAGCAGTAAAATATTCTGATAATGCTCTGAATGCTTTGAAAATACTACAAACTCTTATTGCTGTCTTCCCATGTCAGTGCTACCAATTCATCAGAAACAAACCAGGAGTGCTGCTAAACAATGCCAGATTTACAGTCAATATATTGTTTTTCTTCAGACATTTTTTGCTTTAAATCATTGACTGTACATAGAAAACAAATATTGAACTTTTTTTTTAAAGCAAGAACCTAGAATAAAATTTTCAGTCGATCCTAAATGCACTGCAAAACTTAACATAACCTGGCTTCTGTAAAAGAAAACCAATGCTATCCTTTTTTCACCAATGTCATCTGAACTTTTAGCATCAAACCTAATACTGAGGTGCTAACATGCAGAGAGAAGGACTTGCAGTCTTTGTTACGAGAGCTGATGTCTTTTGGAGGATTTCATTTAAGAGTTTCATAAGGAAAACCTGCTTATGCAAGGACACTTGACAAAACCCTTCCTTGTAACATTATGGTGTGTCTCCTGCATAGAGACACGTGGGATGAGGGGGAGAAAAATGAGCCTGCTGCACCTTGTCCTTTCTGGGGGAAGCTGTCAGAATTCAACACCATCTTTTCATGTTCAGGGAAACACAGATGGTGTGCCCTGACATGGGAAAAAACTTATATTAACTTTACCTCTGGGTCATGCAAAATTATAAAACCCAGAACATTTGCAGTCAATAACGAAAGCCACATTTACATTACCTGACTGAAAAAATAAACTAAACCCACGTTAGTAGTCTGGGGTTTGGCCCATAGACTATACTACACAGTGAGGAAAGAAGCATATTGTTTCATTTCAAATCTTTGTTCTGATTTTCCTTCTTTTGGTTGGATTCTCTCTGATCAGGTTTTCATCACATCCACATTTCTGAAATGCTGGCTCCCTCTAAAGGAAATGATATCTTAAAGCAAGAATGCTGTCTGCCAGCACCTGCAAATCAACCTTGCTGACTGTAAAAATAATTATGCAGATCATGGATTTCCCTTACGTGTCTATTTAAGAATACTTATTATTTATCCCACACATACCATCGTATTATGATGATGCATATTTAAGTGATGCTTGTATATTTATGCTTTCAGTATGTGTCTAGGAATGACCAAAGAGCTACAAAAGTATAAATAGTATTGACTATATGAATAAAACTAATTAAATGCACATCAAATATTTTACCTTATCCTCTGAAACACCTGACATTGGTCACTGACAGAGTGTATCATATATATCTACACATTTCTCTGTATATACACGATGCAGTTCAAAATCCTTCATTAACTATTTGCATTTTAATTGAAAAATAGTTTAAATCTGAACAGAAGAAATTATTGCTCTAATATAAGTTCTGAAGGCATTGATCATCAAGATTTTTAATTGTAATATGTAAATGTAAATTGTAATATGTAATACGTAATATGTAAAATGAACAAAATTTTGTGCTAAGCATTGTACTTCCTGCTAAATGAAGAATGCGAGTCAGCACTCGGGAGTAACTGTAAAATGTCAGAATACAAATG
Organism: Melanocharis versteri; assembly: GCA_013397845.1. NCBI lineage: Eukaryota > Metazoa > Chordata > Aves > Passeriformes > Melanocharitidae > Melanocharis > Melanocharis versteri. Next base: position 1,231,037 of record VZTG01007483.1, on the reverse strand, counting down.
CTGTATTCAGTCTATGAAACGGTATTTTTATCTGGGGCCTTTTCCTCCTTCCTTTCGCAGATCCTCCAGTGTGTTCCATGTAATGAAGCACTGGCACTACGTGTCTCGATTTGGCAGTAAGCTTGGATTACAGTGCATTGGCATGTACGAGAATGGGATCATATTTAACAACAACCCAGCGCACTGGAAAGAAATTCGACCCTTTTTCACCAAAGGTAACTCAGCGTGCACTGCCACCCAGCATCACTGTGACACACACAGCCAATCTTTGCTGAAATGCTGCTGTGTTCGTCTGAAATCCTGATATTTTCTTTTCAAAGGGTGATAAACCAGTCAAGTTCCAGAATGGTTTTACACCAGCCACTGACACAGTAATGTTTGCCATTTTACCGGCACCATTATGGCCAATTAAGACGTTATAAAGAAGGTACCAAAATTAACGAACCTTTTGCCCATTTTGCACGAATGTTTCAGCTCTGTCTGGCCCCGGGCTGGTGCGGATGATCGCCATTTGTGTGGAGTCAACCATCGACCACCTGGACAAACTCCAGGAAGTAACGACGGAATTTGGGAACATCAACGTGCTGAACCTCATGAGGCGGATCATGCTCGACACATCCAACAAGCTGTTCCTCGGGGTCCCTCTGGATGGTACTGACAGCTCCAGTTTTGTGCCTTAAGATGGGTCTGAAGTGCATATCCAAGGAAAATCCACTGATACCACTCAGCAGTTTTGTTTCAAAAAAGCAGAGCAAGAACAGACTTTTGTATCACCCTACAATTAATTGAAATTGATTTATTATTGTATTAGTTATAAAAGAGAGTTTCATATGACCAAAAGTATACACTAGCTTATCACCCACCTTAATAAATTATACCATTTAAAGAGATTTTTATGCACCAATTTGGTACAATTCCAATATCATACTATATCCATGCAAGAATCTGACATCTTTCCACCAAACTAAATGATTGCTCTGAAAAGTTCACCTAAAAATTTATGTATTCTACAATTTCTTCAGCCTCAAACCCTATGACAGAAATAATATTATCAGGATGTCTAAACTGCCCCATTTCAATAGTTCAGCTTCTGCTCTCCTGTGGGAGACTCCTTGGCTCTGGCTGACACACCTCTGTGTCCTTGGAGCAAGGTACCAAGAGTTTCTACAAAGATCCAGACCTTTTTTACAATGTGCTACAAATGTTACCTACCAGTTGCTTATCAAATTCCCATTAATTTAATGGAGTAGGGAACACGAGCTTATTATTAATTTTTCTGAAAGATTTATCTTACTTGACTATTGACTTTTTTTTGTGAACATTTATTTTCAGAAAACGCCATTGTGCTTAAGATTCAAAACTACTTTGATGCCTGGCAAGCACTTTTATTAAAGCCTGACATATTTTTTAAGATTTCTTGGCTGTGCAAGAAACACGAAGACGCAGTGTGAGTATCAACCATTCTACAAAGCGTTTGTGTAAGATTCTTTCTTTCTATGAAGGAGCATTTCCCTTGATGCTTTCCTCTGCCTTTTAGAAACTAAACTGTGACCCTTGCAAAGGTGGCTGCTGAAGAATCAGATTTGTCACTGGTGGTACAAGTAGCTGAATTCCTGTGCCAGTTTAAAGCTTTGTCTATCCAGTCCCAATTTATTCACCAAAATATCGGTTCTTGCACACTCAAATGTGAAACTGAACTGAGATCACTGGTTCAGTTCAGACAAGGAAAAGCCATCGTGTGGATGAAGTTGTATTTACTGTCCAGTTGAGGACAGTCAGGGTAGGTTACAGCTCATCCAAACAAGGAAACCCAGCTGCATTCAGGGCACAGCCCCAGAAGAGTCAACCCTTGAGCAGGTATCTGATATTGGTTCTCTCAACACTCATTTTTGAGGCAACAACTCATCTATGAGTTAAAACTTGGTGCTCAGTGTGATAATCCTTTGCAAGGTTGGGGAGGTTTTTTCCCTAAATAAGGAACAAATACATTTTGCCATTTTCCTCTTTGCCAAAACCACAAAATGCCTCTTCCAGTTTTATGATCTTGTTTTCTGTCTTCTGCCAAAAGAGGGCTGAAAGAACTGGCAGTCACTTCTGTTCGTTTTGAATTTGTTTTCCACCTAGTGAGAGAAATTGCTCCTTAGGAAGGATGTGTAATAAGCTGCTTTGATAGTGCTACATAACATAAAGGCTCAAAGGGGAAGATCAGGTTCACCCAAACTAATTGACAGCTCTCGAGGACTAGGCACAAGATTCACCTTTTCTAACATTTGCTTGCTAGTTTTACTATGGCACTGATTACTGCTTTATCCTGTGATGCTGATAATAAACTAACATGGCCCAGTTATTACCAGAAAGCCCCTGCAAGCAAATACTGATATTTCAAAAGCAGTCCCATAAAAAAGGACCTATTAATAAGTTTTTACTGCAAAGAAAAAGAAAAAAAAAAAAGATTTCTGGACTTAAAGCAGTGCAAAGAACCACCACAGGATATGAAGACTTCTAATATTCTTCTGGTTTGCAAAAAGGACCACGTGCTATTTATAATACATAAAATATTAATAAATACTGAGATCTTTATGGGGATTGAAGTTTTAGATGCATTTGCCCTACAAACACAAATTATCTATCTCAACAGTAACAAAAACACGCAAATCTTGACGATTTCATTCAAAAGCTTTTCAAAATACTTTTTTAAAATAATTGCCTTCAAATCTATAATTAATTGAAAATTCACCCCAAATTTTTAACAACTGTTGAATGCTGCTTTTTCCACCACTGAAATACAAACTGTTGACACAGTATTACTATTTAAATATGAAAAGTCTAAATTAACTCTACCTCCAAGATACAATTTTTTAGACACTTGTGTACATTTTTTCTAAAAATCATCCCTTATGTTCTCTAAATCCATTTTACCTATCGATAAAATACATTGAAAAAACAAAATTCTTTGGAAATGGTAATAAATCTTTGAAAACTTTATTCTTTAACGGTGTGTATAGACACATTTTTTTCCTTTTCAGTCTACTCTATAAAAAGAGAACAAGACTTCATTCCAGACTGACAAGCAATTAGTTAAGAATAATAAGAAATTACACCTTGCCGTATCATTACTACTTTTGCAGAGAACTATATAACCATTCTTAGGAATACTTAATTTCTGCCATTCTTAGATGCTTTTCTTGGTATATCTCTGTATTTCTAGTCATGCCCTAGTGCAGATACTTATCAATACCTTGGATTTCATTTTGTTTCAGCAAGGATCTCAAAGGAGCAATGGAAATCTTAATAGAACAGAAACGACAAAAGCTTTCCACTGTCGAAAAGTTGGATGAACACATGGATTTTGCATCCCAGCTGATTTTTGCACAGGTATTGGGAATTTACTCAAAATCTGGCTAATTTTGGGTTTTCTGACTTTCTCCTGACCACAGGCTTTGCAATTTAAACTTCATATGCCTCTCTAAAAGTCACGTCATCATAAAGGGAGGCTGATTAGCTGGTGCTGTGGAGTCCCTGACAGTGACTCAAATAGGAATACTTGTATTTCAGGATCAGGTGCCTGTCATATTTATTTCATGGCTTAAACAATATCCCTAAAATGCTTGCATCTATCCCTGAGTGTCCTCCAGTCTTTCCCTAACCCCCATGCTTTATTTAATGTATTGCCTTTTGTTTGCAAAGGTTTCAAATGCTATATAAATCCTATCTTGTGTAAACTAACAGCTCACAAACTCTGTGAGGAAATGCAATAAATTAATAAGAACCTGAGCTAAGAAATCACATCCCTGCTTTTCTGTAAGGCGATACACACCCATCAGAACTCGAGCTTTCTATTTTTCCCTGAAAGACAAAAAAATAAATGCTATTTAGCATAAGATAGACTGTCAAGAAATTGTGCAGTCTATAGGACCTTTGTTGCCATCAGAGGTCAGCAATCAATATTTTCTCCAAAATTTCCCTTTTTTTTTTTTTCAGAACAGAGGGGATCTGACTGCTGAGAACGTGAACCAGTGTGTGCTGGAGATGATGATTGCTGCTCCTGACACTCTGTCTGTGACCCTCTTCTTTATGCTAATCCTGATTGCAGAGCACCCCACAGTGGAAGAGGAGATGATGAGAGAAATTGAAACCGTTGTGGGTAAGCAGGAGCTGCAAAATCAGTGATGTGGGAATATCATTTTGCTTCAGCAGTGATCTAATTTCATTAATCTAAACCTGAAAATTTTAAGCTTTTTCTCCTAACAGAAGTGTCTGCTGTAAAACATATGAACGACTACTACAAGAGCAAATGAAAAAAAAAAGATGAGCAATTTGCAAAATAAAATAGGAATCATCAGAACTGATAATCTATTAGAAAGAATGTGGTATATTCTCTCCTCAGCAACCACAGTGCAAATCAGCATTCACCTCAAGTTTCATTGAAATTATTTTCCAGTTACCTTGAAATAGCAAAAGGGGGCACTTGTTTCAAATATTTCTAATCACCAATATTTCTCTGTGATAAAATACAGAATTTCTCTAAGTTTCATTATGACTCTAGAAGGGAAAGACTAGACAAGATTAAAATTATATTCTGCTGTCATCCATTTTGATCTCAAATTGGCCTCCTCTAAGTACTAATTACTAACTATTCAAAACACAATCAAGACATTCCAAATTTGTATTCTTCCCCTTCCCTAGACTTCATTCAAAGCCTGACACTGAACCAATATAGAAACTAATTTCATCCACTCTCATTTAAGATTTACTTCTGGTCTGTTAAACACTGGAAAATGTATCACAAGTCTTTCACTCTTTTTCTAAGGTACTTTTAATAATCCTTATTTTACTGCCCTCATGAGAGCACCCAGTTACGCGTTTTCCCTGCTTCTTTCTGAAGCCTCACCCTCTAAGGCAGCAGAACGTTGTCTTGTCCCTAAGGAAATGCCCAGCCAGGGTGGCAAAGTGCCTTTTGTCTGGCAAACCTGCAGCCCTGAGCTCTGGGGGGGTTGAAAGCGGCAGAGAGGCTCCCACGGGCAGCACATCCCAGCGCTGCCACCGCTGCTGGAAGCTCCTCATCCTAACTGGAATTGTCAGGCCCCAGCAGGGCCCGGATGGACCCCCAGCCAAACCCAACTGTGCGGCGAAAATTGCACGTCCCTACAGAATTAGCTCCCATCTGCAGACCGTCCCCAGGTTCCGTTTGCTGTCAGCTCCTGGAAGATTTATTTGTTGTGCCTTGCTGCCCTCTCATGCAAAAGCCAGGTAGGAGTCCCAGAGTTTTGGTGCTGACAAGAACAAAGACTCAGTGTAATAAGAAAAGGAGAGAAGATTGTTGATTAATAAACTAGTTTATGCTGATAAACAATACACCAGATTTCCTCAGTAAATAAGGCTACATAAAACACCCCAGAAGCTCTTAGATCCTTCCTACAACTTCAGAACCCGAGAATCTTCCCGAAACGTTCTGATATTTGTACAATGAAGCTATTAAATTCCTAACCCACTAATCTCTTCACCATCTGCTCTATTCCACAAGGCGACAGAGACATACAAAGTGATGACATGCCAAACTTAAAAATCGTGGAGAATTTTATTTATGAGAGCATGAGGTACCAGCCAGTTGTGGACTTGATCATGCGGAAAGCGCTACAGGATGATGTCATTGACGGCTACCCTGTGAAAAAGGGCACAAATATTATCCTCAATATCGGACGTATGCACAAGCTCGAGTTCTTCCCAAAGCCAAATGAGTTTTCTCTTGAAAATTTTGAGAAAAATGTAAGTTTTCCATCTTATTTCTTACAGAAATTTGAATATTGTTTATTGCTAATGTCTCTTGCTCTGCTCAAGAACTTTGTGACCACAGGACTGTTTTCCCTTTGTCTAAGTGCCTGGTTAGCTATACAACCTGCTATAACAGGTTGTCTAAGTGCCTGGTTAGCTATACAACCTGCTATAACAGGTTATTATTATTATTACTATTATTAGAGCTGGGTAGATATTTCCCTGTCAAGCTGCCTTTTAAATAAAAAATAATTATAATATAGAAGACAGTTATTCCAGACATCATAATTTTGATTAAAAATCTCGGATTAAATTTGTCAGACACACATGGTTGCCATTATATCCCCTGACACTGGCCAAAATAAAGAGGCTTTAGGGGGCTAGAGCCATGCCAGCAGCCAACACAGAGCTGAGGCTGCCTGAGGATTCTCTGGAGAGGTGAAGCAGTGCAGTAACTTCTGAGAGACTGGGGATCTAGCACCCATGTTATTCTTCTTTTTTAAATTTAATTTAATAATATTTTATAGACCATAATGAAAATTCAAAGTTTCAATTAACTTAATAGAGCAGATGTTGAGTAATTAAGTTCCTGTTCAGCACTGAATTTCAATTGAAGTTATATTCTAACTACCAGAAGAACTATAATCAAAAGCAATATGTGAATATTTTTTCCTACTTGTACTCCCCTACTATTCAAATCATCCATGAGACTATTTACTCAGAGCTCTGCTCTGCTGATTACTGATGAAACAATTGGTTTTGTGAAACTGTGTTTGTACAGCAATAATAATCTGGAGAGATTAAAACTGCACTGATATGTTATTTGCTGCACACATGAACATCCACAGCAGCAACTTCAGCTTCAAAGAAATAAATAGTCTACTTTAATACACCAAAAATGGAATCATCAGTAAAAAAACGTGAAGAAACAGCTAAGAAAAAAAAAAACCCGAGAGATATAAGTGTTCAAGCCAGAAAAAACCTTTAGGGTTTACCTATTTCTTACGAAAAAAGCTAAGGGTACCATATAAGCCACACATAAAAATGAGCATTAATCCACCTGGTTAATATTTCTAAACTGCTGTTTGGTTACCCAGAGCAAACTCCACACACAGCATGAAAAATAACAGCTCAAAAAAAAGCCTTTGTAGAAAATTCGAGAGTAACTGATGAAGTTTATCAAAATTACAATTCACTGCAAACAGATCCCATTTTGCCACCCATTATTTACATTCCAAGTATTTCTATCAAAAATTGATATCTTGCTTAATTTACGAGTACATTTTGCTAAAAATATTTCCCCTTGGCCAAATATTTAGCCACACATTTTTTATCTGATTTGATGCATTCTGTTTGTCACATAATTATTCTGGCAGGCACATTTTCCTCCAGTTCTCTAAGAGAATAGCAATCCACAGCATTATTTATGATAAGATGCCATTGTTAGAATCTAAACTTTTTCCATTTTCCCAGGCTGTGCATTTGCCACTGTGCTGTACTGCCAGCTGCTGTACTTGCTCTGTTATAAACACTTGTATTTATATATAATTTTTCCAAAAGCACAGCTCAGTTTAATTGAAAAAAAAATTCAACAAAACGCTTCTGTCAGTCTGAAAATAAGAAAAAACAGGACGCCCTTCTCCAGAAGATTTGATATGAATCAACCTTTTCTACTCTATTCTAAACAGGAAATCAGAACATAGTTAATATCTCACTTTTTTAAAAGGAAGTTACACAGACGAAGAAAAATAATTTATTTATAACCAGACTTTCTTTTTAACTGATCTATTCAATGGCAGTAAAGGTGACAGAAACTGGCTGTTTATTTTTCAGTAGTCCTGGGAATCCTGTATTTTGTATTTCAGCTGACAGGGCAGAATACAATAATTTTATAAGTATTATGTCTCTATTAGATATTAAATAATTTCTTTTTACATTAAATTTTATGACAAATTAGTTCTCAGAAACCTTAGCTTTATCATTACAAATGGACTAGGTGTATGGCTTAGGGATTATCTTTAGAAGAGGCACCAGCCTGTATTTCAGACATTTATGAGCCTTATAATGAACATTATCTGAAAAACTTTTTAATGAACTTTAATGCATTTGAAGAGCAGAAACTTCACTCCATTTCACAGCTTGAGGTAAAATCCCTGCAGTTCCCAGGACAAACAGACAAATACATGAACAGAACCCAACTGCTTAACTGAACAATCCCTGCTGCCTCAGAATTTCCAAGGGCTGGTCCTACTTCTGCCAGTGTCTGTAGCTGGGCCTGACTCAGGTGGGATTTCCAGCGTGAAATGAGTAATTGCTCCTGAAAGATTATTTCCACAGTTTTTCAGGATATATCTACTACCAGTTTCCATCGTTATTTTCACTACTTTTATGGAGAAAAATCTGTGTCTGAGTTTATTCCTCATGCTGTTCCCTGCAGGTTCCTTCACGCTATTTCCAACCGTTTGGATTCGGCCCCCGGAGCTGCGTAGGGAAGTTTATCGCCATGGTAATGATGAAGGCAATCCTAGTGACTCTTCTGAGGCGGTGCAGAGTACAGACAATGAAAGGAAGAGGCCTGAGCAACATCCAGAAAAACAATGACTTATCCATGCACCCCATAGAAAGGCAGCCTCTGCTGGAGATGGTTTTCACACCCAGAAGAAACGCCAACGAGAATCAGGGTGATACAATGGATCAGCACTAAAGTGACAGGGTTTTCTCAACCAGTAAGAAATACTCATCATCCCTAGTTAAATACATAAAGTAAAACATTTTGTTGCCCATAAATGACTACAGTTTAAGGGGACAACTTGTTCTGCCTGTACAGCAGAACCACAGGCCACAATTGGAAAGACTAAAAGTACAGGATAGTCCTGTTGTAGATGATGCCCTGCTATACAATTCCTGATTATTTTTAAACCCACAGGTTTCAGACAAAGTGATGCCTTGCCTTTCAAACACTGCCACTTCAGAGGTTTGAGGCTCAACAAAACAACATACCTGATGTGTGTTTAATTCCAGGACTACACGAGTCCCTTTTCCCTCCCCAAAGCTGGATCTAGCAGCATTTGACTACTGCAAAAGCTCTCATCATCTGTTTTCAAAACAGCTGAAAGAATAATATCAGTTCATTTCAAGACTAAGAAACAATTTAAAATATTTAAGACATTTATAAGTTGTAAAGAAATGTTTGAACAAGTAGTCAATCAAACATTTTTTTTTACCATGGTTTGCTGGCCTATTAAACAGACACCAAAGATTTACAGTGTCCCATAGACTTTACCAATAGCAGTAATTTTCAGAGTATTCGGTAATAATGGCAGTTGAGATAACTGTTGTATGTTTTCAAAATCCAGTGTCCTGCTGCAGGGGATCTGTAAACATCTTAGTAAAGGCCAGGTGAGAGTGAGGTAATGAACATGAAGCATTACCACCAGGATTACATGGGTGGGGTAACTCTCAGCCCCACCTCCTCACCTGATTAACTGTAAAAATTTCCCACCTCACCTCAATTCAGTGAAGGTCAAATTCACTCTAAGCTGCCTAAGGTGTGCCAAGTCCTTTTTTGGCCCAGTTTAAGTCGCTCAATTCTACTTCAGAGAGCAAGATTTGGAGTTGTTGCCCATGTTCCCACACCGCCACAGGAGAAAATGTCCCTCCCTAATGATCCAAATAACTCCTGGTGCTTCTCCTGTAAGAGCTCTGGCTGTGTCTTGCTCCATGCCCACTGATGCAGAGAGCTTCTGGAGCTTGAGAACAGAAACACTGCCACAAGAGGCAAATTTCATTGGGTAAATGCCCAGAGTTCCGTAGTGACAGAGGAGAAAAGTTCTGAAGTATCAAGCAGATTTCTAGAAATGTTTTGCAAGGTGTTTTGCATACACATGTTTTTATTTCAACTATAAACCAGACTGAGGTTTATACTTAATCCTTAACAGGAAAAAGTGACAACAACCCAACATTTCTGTTCAGAATTGACCCATCTTGAAATCTGTACAATCTGGACATTGATATCTCTACTAGCCTAATGAGGAGTTGCCAGCTTGGTCAAGAAGAAAAAGATCTTTCTGGCTTAATGACAACATTCCTTGACAGAGACTTTCCATTTTCATTATGCTTGAGTTTTCATACTGTGTAACACAAAGAAAGGGATTTTCCGGATAAAGTGCCTTGATAAAGACAACCAACTAATGTACAATAGGCTTTATATTAACCTTTTCCTTCCAAGTCATTTAAACCATAATAGAAGGCAAGAAAAAAGGAGGGAAAAGAGAAAAATAGTGTCTTTACTTTGAAAACATAATTAAAATTAATTAATTAATCTATTCCTTCAGACCACTGATCTCAGGCACAAATCCAGCAAAGATCTATCCAGTAGCACAGAAAAACTGCAGAAACCCAACAAATAATCATATGCCCCACCCAAAGGCAATGAATTAGGCTGGGAGTGGTGACAAAGGAGAGGAGCTGCATATTCAGGGTAATTCTCAAAACAACTTCTAAATTTTCTACAGTAATTAAAAAAAAAATCAAACATGAAAGCAGAATTTATTGCAGCTAGGTTACTTTTAAAACTTTCTCCATAACGTTTGCATTATACCAAAAATTACAATAGTTTAGTGCAGTCCTGTACCACCTGTACATAGAGAGAAAACTGGGCACTCGAAGACACATAGAAATAGGATTTAAAGGTAAGACTCGATGGTCTTTTCCAAATTAAAGGATTCTGTGATCCTAGAACTTTTTTTTTTAAAGTCATGAAGTGACACAGCGGTATGAATCTGTGGAATATCTAATGTAACCTCCGTTTCTACATTCTTTTTACCCTTTAAACTAGGAAAATGTTAGAGCAGTTGGGAGAAGAAAAAGCAACAAACAAACCCAACCACATTTAAAACCTTTTTACTCGTTCTGTATCATAAAACACTTCAGGGTACTTCAGTGGGCAAGCATTTCTTATTTGCGTAAGAACTCTGAAAAGAAATCCACTGAAGGGTTTTTTCCTTGAGAATAAACTACTATTTTTTACGCAGGATACATATCTTTGCTTCTTTCACACACAAAACCAATTCTGTAGTGATAATTTACTCTGACCTTCCCACCTCATAATTATAGGCCTCCTCCAAGTAAAATTTTTCACAAGCTTGAAACTAATAAACTATCATTCAAATTTTGAAGTAATTTTATTAAATCAAATAGACAAAATATGCATGCTGCTCTGATTTCTCAAATGTATTCTATATTGTTGAATTTGTAGGCTGGAACTTCAGACACATGATTACCATAATTATTCTATGGACAAAATAAAGCAGTATCGTTTTTTACTTTTTGTCAGCAAGGCAACAGAGTTATTTCCCATTGTGTTTGAAGTACATTCTTTCTGATATGTTTTGAACATAGCATTTCTGGTCCTCTGGTTTCTACAGTATTTAGTTTTGTCCACATTTGGACAGCAGAGCTGTAATTAATCTGAGCTGTCAGCTCATCCGAGTCCCGTTCTCCCTGACTTTATTATGGCTGTTCCTCAGTGGTCTATTTGCATGAATATTTGCACTGCCAGGTCCATCTCCCCATCCCATAATCTCACACGTGCTTGAGAGCTGCAGCTGGGGAAGCAGCATTTCAGAACTTGCCATGTGGATATGACCAGTTTCAACCTTTCCACTGCACAGAACAGAGCTCTGATTTTAAACAGTGTTTTACTTCCAGGTACTGTACAAATTCAGGTGGCTTTTTAAACCACACCAAGGCCACGGTCATCATGTGACTGTTCATTAATGTTCAAGGCATCAACACACAACAAACTTGACTGTGTTTTATACATCACTGTGATTACGGGCTGCTCACAGCACATGGACGTGGATGTTGTTAGAAAATAAAATAAACGTCAAATAAAAGTTGTATGCAAAAGCGTTTAAAGTCACGTTTCATCATGTTTGCCCAAGCTGAGAATCACAGGATTGTATTAAAGTCCATGAGTGTGTCTGCATGCATGAACTGATTATTAATGTGCTAGATACAAGGATGAAATCTAGGATGTTCTAAAATCAAAATTCCCACCGATTTTAAAGGCTATATTATTGCCAAGATATTTTTCATGATAGTAAGAAAGCATAATTAAAATAATTTAAATTCATACGAGACTACTTGCGGAGGAATGCTCTTTATCAAAGCTTTAAAGGAAGGGAGAAGAGGTAGGTTTTGGTGGATCTTAAGATAACAGATATTTGCGAATATAACCAAAAAGTTTGGCTTAATAATACAAACAAAGGACTCAGCTATCAGTGAGAAAAATATCTAAAGTGATTTTAAAAAAATGAAACAAAATAATTAAACTCATTATACAGTTCAAAGTAAATTTCATCTTAATTTCTACTCATAGCAAGATGGCATGACAAGTTCAATTTGTATCCAATGCCTAATTTATTTCCCTGTCAAATAAAAGCTTTGAACAATAAACCCTACATCTGGCTAAATGACAGAGAACTGGAAGGTAGGAAATGGCACACTAAAAAAAAAATTTAAAAATCACAAGAACCATGTAACATAGCTATACATAGATTTTTCAGATAGTAACCTGACCTGGAGATGGTCCCTGTGAAAATATTTATCCTAGAATTCTACAAGCTTTATTAGTAATTTTTAAACATTAATAAACAATTTTCATTTAATTGATTGTTCACATTCTGTATTCTCCAATACAATCCAGTGTTATAGCCTCAATTAATACCCCATTAAATTCAATTCTAACCTCGAAAGAAAATTGCGCTCAACAGTGTCCAGTAGAAAGGAATACATTACTGTCCCATGAAGGAAAATAGTTCAGAATTTCAGCAAAATCTGCTTGAAATAAATTCTTCTGGAATTTAAAACTGGAATTTGCTCCTGACATACAATGTTAAACAGGCAGTTACCCAGGACTTTAGAGGTTAAGACTGTTAGGTGATGTTGTGTTGAGCCCTATTCACTGTTATTGTAAGCCTTAAAATTTATGATATCTATTTATAAAAGTGCTGGGTTTGCATGCTGTTATACTTGTGCCTTTTTCAAACACAGATCTTTAATTTCACAGTATAGGCAAGCACTGGATTCCACAAATCTATTCTCCTGCAGCACTTACTCCCTTCGGATACATCAATAAATTACAAAGGAACCACAGTCACTCATAAAACCCCCACTGCTGCCATAATCCGAGATGATGTTACGCCCTCCACGTTTTGCCATCACCTCTTCAGTTGCAGATAACTTTACTTAGGTACAATTACAGTCGAGGATCTCTACATGAACCTCCGACAGGGCCCAGCAGATGGCGAATTTCTCCTGCCACAAGCACAGCTCAGGTTTGGCCAAGTCCCTGCTGATGGACGAGAGCTAAAAGCCAAGAGGTTCCTGGTCTCACTCAGTTATTAAACACTGCTTCAGGAGGACGTGGAGTCATTCAAAGTGTAGAGATGGAGAGAAAACCAGCCTGTGGACAGAATTTATTGGCAATAAATTATTCCACTTATTTATTATTCCAATTAGCACTGGCACAGAACCCTTTCCAGTATCACCTTTTGCTGAAAGTATTCTCCCAGTCTAGTCGAGTGGAATCTTTATGTATCATTTGGCATCAAGATCAGCAGAACCTTACTTAGTAGGGCTCAAAATGGTTTCTGAGAAACTGTAGGGCTTTGCTGGTATTTTAAGTATAATTCAATCTAACAATTAATTTGATGTATTGATACTAATGCACTCTTTCTTAATATGATATCTTAATACAATATTTTCCCTGTTGCTGGCTTAATTTAATTTAGTGCCTCTATGGCATTATGCCATAATCCATAGTAGAACAGCAATCACTAAGGAAACATTCTGGTCTTTGAAGTCAGATTTTTATGAGTGATGCAGGTCCCAACACCTCATGCAGCTTCACTACACTTCTACAGAAGGTATCAACTTATCAGCCCAAGAATTGAGCAGATCTTCATAACAATTCTTTATTCTTTAAATAATTGCTGGTCAAAATCAAGTCAGATGCAAAATAGAACCTATTTGGCACAATGTGCACAACTCCATTAAACTACCTGATTAGAGCTGCAATACCTCCCATTGGATTTCAATCATTTAATTCCTCTTTAATTTTAGAAGAGCTGATTAGCATTTCACTCAACGTCTAATAAACTTACCCTTACCTTTTAATCATATTTAGATGGAGTTGAATTTCATTCTCCATTTAGAAGCCATTGAAAGACTCTTGGCAAGTAATTATAGATCAAAATAACTATATTCAGAAACTGCACCTTCTAACACCTATATGCATATTTGTATTTATATTCATCCTTTTTTAATTCCAACAAACGTTGGAAGATATTTTTCAGTGTTAAACAATAGTTCAAGAGAGACATGAGAAGAGTGTAAATCAGTATTATTATAATATTAAGTATGGTGCTAACTGCATTAAGAAAATTGCCACTTACTGCCATTTCAGAAAGCACATAATTAAATTTTGCAAAAGAACTGTGTCCAGCTACTGAATGAATACTAAAGCAGCTGCAAATGGATTTTTTCTGTTTGATGTGAAATGTTTTCAAATGGAATATCACCAGCTCGGATGTATAAATACAAATGAAACTATACATTGTCTTCCTTCTGATGTGAAGGACAATGCAAAGAAGATAAATTCATTCTACAGAAACGTTAGCAATCCATTATATTATTTCACCTGAAGATCTCGAAGCATGTTATGAGTACCAATTAAATCTTTGAAATGAGGCTAATTTGATAAACACCTACCTCAAGGAAATGGTACAATGAAAAAACAATGTAACTTTGTAGCTCTGGGCCTAATTATTTGTGGGCCCCTTCACTCAGATAAGCTTTGGCCAAAACCCCATGATATCAGGACCATAATCCATTTTAAATGACTTTTCTTAGATTCCAGGATATATTTGAGTTTGCATCCATGAGGATGGTGTGAGCAAACAAGACGATGTACACAGTAAACATCTGCCTACATAAATCACATGATTAACAGTTCAACCCAAGGTTGTAGAGCAGGAACTGTCTTGGGCAATACCGTGGCTCCAACCTCCAGTAACACTCAGGGACACCAGAAAGCTTCAGACTAAAGGGAAATGGGAAGGTGAAGCAGCTGTTCCTGTAAATGTGGCTCCAGGGAAGCTACAGGTAAGATGACGAATAACCATCACCATCTGAAAAACACCTTGTCAGAACTGGGGACACCATGTCTTGGGGTGATGCCCCACTCAGAAAGGAGCAGGATTGACCTTAATAATAATTATGGGCAATATTATTACATAATCAAGATGCAAGAACACTTCAAGAAGGATGTATACATCTTGTTAAAACGTGCCAGTTGTGGTTTATTATTGCTTCCTTATTAACTAGGTTACCTGTAAATTATTGGTCCTATACTGTGTGTTTCGCTTTGTTGCAGGCAAATGTCCCACTCAAAATAACAAGTGCAAGAACCTCAAATTTTGCTTGGCTGTTTTTTTAACAGCTACTTTAAATTATGGCAAGGAATGACAGCTCCCCATTTTCAGTTCCTGCTACACACTACAGCTCTTTGTCACAATAGCAGCATGTCACCTGGCAAATACAAAAGTCTGTTGAAATTCTCTTAAATTAGTCTCTTATCACTAATAATTTCTGAAAATGCCATGGAAACTGTGACACAACTCCACAAAGGATAAATTGTTTTGGAGAGCTGCATCCTAGAGGGTTAAAGGTTTTCATACAGCACTCCAGTACAAAACTGGCACAAGCTGGTGAGGTTTGTGATTCACAGGATGAGGAAGTTTTTGCAGACGACACAAAAAAGTTGTGCTCCCTAGTGAGCATTCTCTCCTGGGCTCTGGCTGTGCTCTTTGGACACTGTGCTCAAAAAGCCCTGCGGAAGAACTCAAGCTTCAGACAGCCAAGGCTCTGAAATTTGCTTAAACTGCCAACAGGAGAATCCAAGCATAGGTATTTATACAAAAAACCCAAACTCACCACTATACCAGCCAACAACCCAGCATATTCCCTGAAAGAGGGGCCATGATGCAGTGTGCAGTGTTGACATGCAGGAATAGTGTCCAAATCTATAAACTACTGAAAGCCCAATCTTGCCATGTCCTTTAAAGTTTTCAAGTTATGGATCATAAATTTTTGAGCAGATTCGAGCATCATATTGGACCTAGTTAAATTTCAAAATGCTTATGAAATTTTCTGGTTAAGTCTGCTAACATGTATCTGTTTCCACATTGATTTTTTTATAATTAAATAATTAAATTCCCAAATCTCTGAGAATTCAAGGAGTTCTCGGCAGAACAGAGAGCAGGACCAGAACACGAATAGAGCAATAGGAGATTAAAGCAGTCCAAATCATCACTTCAGGATTTGGCTTCTGAAGAGGCTGATTAATGAGCGTGGTGTTTCTGTGACACGACAGTCTTTCAAACAAAATACCACAGACTGGACTTGAGTCAGAGTAAAAACCCTCAATGAATATTACAGCAGTGGAGTCTTTGCAAATCCAATGACTATTTATATATTGGTTCACAGTCTGAAAAGTTAAAAAATAAACTGAGGTGTGACATTTATTCACCAAGCCTTTAGAGAACTTACAATGTGTGGTTTACAGGGGTTCATTTCAGTATTCTGAGCAAGTCTAATGAAATGTCATGTCAAGTCAGTGGGATTTAGAAGTGTGTTATGATTGCTCCTGAAAGCAAGGAAAATTTAATTATAACACATTTTAAAATTAATAGCAAAGACCCCATGTCCTTTTAATTGATTAGCAATAAACAGCAGTGCCCATGTACAGCATAAATCCTAGATTGCCTTCCTTCAGCCTGTCCTCTGAGATACTGTATAGTTTACCTCATCTGCAGAGCTTTGCCACTATTATTTTTCATACTATTTTACTATTTTAATTCTGAAATATTAAGGTTGCACTTTGTGCCACAATCTGGTTTTTTGCATGTAAAATGTGTTCAGATTCTGAACTGCCTTGGAGAAAAAAAGCATTCATATCTGATATTGTCTTCAAATCCATTTCCACTGCATAGAAAAAAAAATAATATTTAAACATTTTCAAGTCTTGGAGATTTAACTTCAGGTTACATTCAGTGACAAATTTTCACAGGTTCTTACAGTAGCCAGACATCTGCATTAATTTCTGTATAAAAACTTGTATCGACAAAAACTAAAGATTTAATTTACACCTCTTGAGAGCCATTTCTAAAATTACCACATGACCACAAGTATTTTCTAACCCTTCAGTATAATTTTGGGTGTTGGTGTTACAGAATACACCGGAATGGATATGCATTAACTATGCAAGACTATAAGGCATATGGTCTCCTAATTACTTTAAAATAAGCACTGGGAAGTTTAATGTAGAGAAATAATTGCCCTCCCCTTGCTAATGAGGATTCTGCTGGGTTGTTAAAAGACGTTTTATGCATCACATCTTTTGTATGTAACCTAGCATGGAAATGGAGGAACAAGGATTGTTTCACCTACCACAAACATAGATATGTGCAGAAATCAAAGAATAACCTGTACACTGCTAGTCCCACTTACTCAAAAATAAGGATTAGACAATGCTGCATTCTTTTTGTGTGCTCTCATCACAAAAGTTTTTGTACTTAATGTAATTAAAAGAGGAAGGGAAGAAAATTTTAAAACTATTTTCAATACCACCAGTTTTCTAAAATATGCAGCAATATAAAAAACACTGTATCTGAGGAAAAAACCCCACACTCCTAATTTATTAGATGTGATGGAGCATTCTTACAGAGACACAAATTTTACATTAAACAAAAGTAAGCTCAAAAATAAATTGGACTTTCCTAATCCTGGTTGCATGGAACTTTCTATTCATATTCACCAAACAGAACTTTTTTGTCTTCCTCCCAGCTCTTGGGGAATCGTGTACCAGGGAGAGAAATGCCTTTGTAAACCACAAACCACAAAGACTGAAATAGGATCACTGGATCTAAAGCACTGGACTTCTTGAGCAAAAGAAATTGCTTCTATTGAGAACAAACTGGATGAACACTTGAACTCTGATATTATCCCTTAGAAGATGACAGAGCACCATGTGGATGAAATATAGACATCAAGAGTCTTAGACAACACACTTGCCAAACAATTTTCAGTTTAATTGTCTCTCAGGAGTAAAAATATCAGTTAATAAATCTGGACTGTAAAGTCAAGTCTATTGTGCTTTCAAAATTAATTGTACAAAAGAAGCTACATCAAGACTTTTTAAAATTAATTAGGGAATAAGTTGCCTCCAATATCTCTTGAGAATTAAATATCTTTTGAAGACAAATAACAAGAATTAAACCCTCATTTCAAATTGGCTTAAATTATTTTTCAGGTGTCATACATTAAAAGCAATATGGTTTTGCCAAGTGGGCATATCATCCTTGGACCTAGAGCAATGACTCACAGAAATAATTATCTTTTATTAGACTGATGCTTGTGGACAAGATAAACAACAGATAAAAAACAAAATTGTTCATCACAGCTATCCTGTCAGGCTGTTATTAAAGAATGTCTGATTGTTATGGGAATGATCATATCAAGTACATACATGTATATAAAAAAGTTGAAGACTTTTAATTTATCCATTGGCAAAACCCCATCACTAGTCAGGACACTCAACAAAAACACTTTTTGGAAAAAAAAAATTCCCATTAAATTTTGCACAAAAACACTGGTAAAGAAATCAAAAGGTCTCAGAGCATGTGTTAAAAGATGTAATATTTTTTCCTCAGTAAGGCAGATTATCTAAGACACCTTGGCTGTATCTACTTCTAAACAAAGTAAAAGGCAATACGAAAGCCCAACCAGATTTTATCCTGCTCCTATTCTTGACCAAAAGAGATTTTGTCAGTACCTTATTAAGGATAAGCTACATTTACTCTTTTGCAACAAGCCTTTTGTTCTCAGTCAACTCTGCAGCAGTATTTTCTCACAATATACATCATCCTACAGACCTCTCCTTCACACCAGTGAAGTGCCTTTTTGATATCTTTATGCCCAGAATTTAAGTCAAATGCAACTCTCTACTCATTTCCCCTGTTTCTGCAGTTTTCAGCCTTCAAAAGAAGATACTGAAGAAACTATAATTGTACCTGAACCAGAGGAGGCTTTACTCATGCAAACCCCAAATCTTTAATTCAAGTATTTAATCATAATTGCTCGTGTCTTTTATGTATCACCAGTTTTCTAACTTTAAACATTTTACTTGATATCTAGAGTTGTGCAAATAAGAAAGGTTGCAACAGCATTTTAAAAGAGCATTCAAACAAAGAAACAAACACAACAAAACAAACAAACAAACAAAAACCCACCACACTCAAAATCCAGGTTTTTCATCTTCCTTTAAAATCTAATTGAAATACAAGCTAGGTGGATACGGACAACTCAAAGCAATTAAAAATAGTTTATATGAAGTTTAAAATGCGTTGATGACTAATATGTGAGAGGGAAGAGAAAGAAAACAGAACAAGATGGATTTTGCTTTGCTCAAATGGGGTAATACCACATGCTGTACCTCAGGTTTTTTGGTTGTTTGGTGGCTTTTCTTGGGTTTTGTTTTCTTCTTTCTGTGCAGCAGGAGTTCCACTAGCTTATGCATGAGACAAGATTTATTGTTGTAAATGCAGCTACACAAATTCAAACCCATAAATCTAACCACCAGCAGAGCATATTTTGAGTTGTGTGTTGAGATGGATTCTGAAGAAAAAAAGGCACATTCATTTTAAAAGAGAAAAACTAAAATGCTTAGTTGACAATATTTACCACAGACACAGAGCACAAGAAAACACATGTAGGATCCTTTTCCAGCCTGTAAGGATGAAAAGTCAAATGAATCTCCATTTCTCTTTTGGTACATAGTGTCTAGTATTGCTGGCTATGTTAATCTTAATAATTTCATCCCAAATCACTGTTGCTAGTGGTTATGACAAAAAAAAAAAAATCCTCAGGATTATCCAAAGCTGCTCATAGAGGTCTGAGTGAAAGACGAAGATTTGAGATCAAGACTGAAAAAAAAAGGGAAATCCCAACAGGGGTTTCACACAGCCCACTGAAGGCACAGGAAGATTTCCCTTTTGCAAACTTTAGCTCAAGCTCTGCATGTTTTATAAAAATAAGAAGACTGATGAGTGACAGGGTGAAGGAAGAGTGGAGAAACATCATCTCAAATTGCAGACATTTGCTACTCTGCCAAATGCTGCTTAGAAAGGCTGAGCAAGGTTCCACTTCGGCTGCCACGCTGCTTGCAGGAGCAGATAACAGCACAGCTCATTCCAGGAACTCTGCTCTTGCTCATCTGTTAGTTTTGACAAGCAGCAGCCTAACTTCCATCTCCTCTCTGCTTGTTGACTTCTCTCAGGTAGCCTTTAGTAAGAGTTATTACATGGTCATGCACTGCTCTCTGCACCCCTAGGACACACACAGGCCCTCCTCACAAGCCAGCCCAATCTCAATACAGCTTCAATAATATGCTTTGGAAAGTATGCTTTTACTCCAAAATATTAGCAGCTTCACCATGCATGTCAATAGTAAAAACAAAGCAGAAATCTTAATCAAATCAGATTGATTCTTCAGCTCCCCACTGCGATGGAACCAAGTAGTAGCTTACATTTTTTGCCATGAAAAAGTCTTATAGGCGTGTCCTTGCCTTTCTACATGAGAGTGTGAGGTTCTCTGTCTTCCCTACCTCCCACCTCAGAAACTGGGACCTTTTCCTATTTAACACATACTGACATACAGAAACCCGAGGATCTCTAGCTGGGACATGATGCATCATTTAGCTTTGTTCAGCTCCGGCAGACAATGCCTGGCTTTCAACAGCACTAGGAAATCTCGTGGAGTGTTCTCTCTCTCCTCTTATCCAAGTTCTCCCTTTTGCTACTCAGACATTTCAGTTCTTAGACCTAGGTATTATAAAGCACATGTTGCACAGATCTCAAGGTCACCCGGCACTCAGAGACATTGTATCACCACAGCAATAGGGAAAGGTTATTTCATCAAATTAAAGAGAACTTTTATGAGTCCTATTGAAATTATGTCAAAAAAAGAAAAATCCCTTCTGACTGCCTGGTTCTGGTCTATCTCTTCATGAGTTTTCACAAACTACTCCTTCCTCTTGCTTTTCAACAAAGCTGCTGTTCGACAGCTCAAAAATCTTCTGTCTCCCATCAAACCTCAGACACTTGTCCCACCACAGCAGCATGTGAGATAAATTGTATTTCACATAAATCTCAGGTGTGGTTTGCCCAAACTGGATGTAAAATTCTATACAATCCGGTTGACAAGACCAGTAAAACACACAAAACTGATTGATTAGACTACAGAAAATCTTGCTGAAACACGTGTATAGCCAGCAAGAGTTTCTCTCCATCACCTGTCCACGTTTGTCTGTTGTGACATTGAAGCATTGTGCCCTGCAGTCAAAGAGAGTTTCAGTAATAGGGAATGGGGTTTTTTTCCAGGCAAATTTTCTAAAGTGCTGAAAAGGTAAAATTTGAAACTTCTTTGTGACAATGAAAAACATGCAAAATGATGCTGACATAGCTCCACAATCTCTGCATGACTGCAGTGAATTGTCACACTGAAAGCACTAGGGATGAAGCACTCAGGATGATTACATGTAGGACAAAGTCTAATTAACAAAACTGCTGTAAATGAGTATTGCATCTTTTGATAATTGAGTTTTATCAGAAATGGAGAAACAGAGGCATAGAATTAAGTGGATTGATTAAATTGATCTATTGCTTTCTGGATGAAAACGAACAATAGCTAATTCTTGGCACTCACAAAAAGAATCCATTTTTGAGAGACTGAAGGGTTAAACTCTAAAAAACCTTGTTAAAAGATAAAAATATTTGTAAAATATGCTTTTAAAAAGTAGTAAAGCTGCATTTTTTGTTCTGAATAATCCTAATGCTTTGCTGGTCAGTCATCATGATACAGCCACCACAGCACCTTCCCATCTACCAGCCTAGTGGAAAAGCTCCTCAGACTAACACAGGCAGACAATCCATAAACTGTGAATCAGAGTAGAAAATTCTGATATCCTGGACTGTCAAAGGTAAATATTTTTACTAATCACCCCTCCTTGACTCTCTAAGTTTTAAAAAGGGCTGATATTCAACGACCATTCCAATAAAGATATTATTTCAAAAATAATAATTCAACTGCCAGTCCTTACTGGGCAGCAAAACGATTGCTGGGTTCGGAATAATTCAGCAATATATATTTGGTTCATTCATGTGATTAAATAACATCTATGTGACAAAGTTTTCTTGCATTTCAGACAGCCCTCACCTGTGAGTGGTCACTGGCTCACTGTCTCTTCAAAATAATATACAGTGTAAAACCACAAAACAAAACAAAACCACAAAACAAAACAAAACCACAAAACAAGCTATCAAAAATCTCCACATAAAAAAGGGCTGATTGTGGCATCTTCTCTTCAGAATTTTCCTGAGACATTGCCAACCCAAGAGTTCAATATTGAATAAGGAAGATGAGATTTGGCTATTAAATATGCAGGTAGATTTCTGAATTGTGAGGAAGACAAAAAACCTGTAAATTTACCAAGTTACCACACGTAACATTCACATACAATTTTTCAGAAACGGGATACTGTGAACTTTATTTACAGTATTTCTTTATCTCCACTTGAAACATGCCAAGTCAAACCTGAAATCCTTTATCTAAACACCTTAAATTTCCAAGTTTGTTGAATTCAAACAGCCTGATATGGGTAAAAATTTCATGACATAATGGCTTAGGAAAAGATCAAAGTAACAGTGTTCTGGAACTGGGATAAAGTTGCATGCCTTTTATAGATGGAATTTATGCAATTAAGAGTTATGCTTTAGAGATTAAAGGTGAGCTCAATTCATTGGCAATTATGCAAAGAAAATGGATCAGCAAATGAAATTCTGCTACAGGACAAAAATGAATGCATTGATTGAGCTTTTTAAAATCAGTTTCTATTTTTATTGTGTTCCTATTTTCCTCTTTGTTCAATAATGAAGGGGAGGGGTTGTAGGCATCCAAGCTTGAGCCCCCATATGCAGAACAAAGTTTCTATTGCTGTGCATTATCAAACTGGGTGTTAATTTTGTCCAATTTTATTTCAACTTTGCCATGGGACATCTGTTCTTGTGTGTTGTGTTACATTATTAACACTTTCTGCACTTTCTTACCAGAACATGGACAACAATTCTGGAAGGATGTTCCTGTTTAACTTAAGAATTCTAGAATGTGCTTTTTAAAAATTAAAATGCCAGCACAGCTCTCTCATTATGGTAACAGCTGAACATCCATTTCCAAGCTGAGGATGTAAGAAGAAACCAGATGTGGTGTGATATGTACTGCATGACAAACTTCGTTCCTTAATGGTCTGTGCTATAACATACAAAGAGGAGATCCTTTCTCCTGCTAAGTCCTTGGAACTTGTGAACAATGCAGCTCCAAATCACTCCAGTTTCTTCTTAAGAGAGAAAACCCAATCGCAGTACACTTTCCTACAGCAAAAACAGCTCCATTTGTTATCAACTTTTAGTGGAAGAAAGATTTCCCAAAGGGAGAATCAATCAGCCAGATTCCTTTTCCGCTCCAATCTAAATGAACTACAGTTTATATAATTAAGACTAAGCCCAAATTTGTCTGAATCTTCAAAATTAACAGTGCAAAGACAACCTTATGGTTTAATCCATCATACAGCATAAAATTAGAGCTGGATGTCAATTTTCAATAAAGTTACTTTTTATCAAAAAAAGTCATTTACCTAAACTGAGCATCCTCAGGACTGCAGCTTTATTTGAGAAAAGGGAAACAGAAATCCCAAAATACTGTTTATTTAAAGCTGTTCTCTCTGCTGGTAAAAGTTTAAAGTCTTCAGCCTAATGAGCTTTTTCATGTAGGTTTCATAGCTAAAAAACAGACAGTGTAAAAAGGTTTCCAGACCAACATGGGTTGTTCTAAAACTTAAATCTGGGAAAACAATCAAAAAACATTTGGACCAGATTCCTAGATGTAACTGTAAAATTATAAACTATTTCCACTGACGAGATCTGGAATAACTGCATTGGCAGCTGAAACCCAAGGCTGAGTGCCACTTTAAGTAGGTTCAGGGTTTATTATTAATGCATCACTTGGACCATTGGGTCAATGGACTTGGGCAGGAAAGAAAATAAAGGTCCCAGCTTCCAGACCAGCTTTCTTAGGATTACTCAGATACCCAGCTTCTGTGTCAGCTTGCTTGTGCAGTGAAAAAAGGAACACATGCACAAAAAACCCCATCCATATGCCTGCATTGTCCACGCTACGGGGATCATCTCTGGGTTACTGTGTTGGCCTAACAAAAAGGATACAGGAAAGGAAGTCCAATGCCTGACACATGAGCCAAGGGCTTGGTTATTGTTCAAAATAAAGCACTACCTAACTACACTGTGCCAAACAGCACACACAGCTTTCTTGTGGCACACACTCAGCAAGCATTCCTTACTGTAATACTCACAATATTGACAACTTCAACTGACAAAACTGATAAGAGTATAACTCAATTTAATTTGCTTCATCAGTAAGCACTTCTGTATTGCTTCTTACTGAAGGAATTTTAGTGGTTGCCACTTAAAAGCTTGGGAAGTTTTGGAAGACTTATCTTATGCTAAAGAAAAAAAACCCAAAAAAACCCAGTGCTACAAGATTAATACACAGTGCAAAGAGTTAACATTTCCACTCAGAGACCCTCATCGTGACCAGAAACTACTCAGATAGATATGCCTTTAATCATGCTAGCCTGCCAGTAATCCAGCTGTGTTATAATGGCAGACACAATGGTAGGGGAGTGACATCTCCACCATAATAAGCAGCTAAAACAGAGACAATTTCATTACAAACCAAAACGAACATTTTGTCAGCTGTTAGTATAATACACAACTGCTGAAAATAGGGTATCACAAATAATGATAAATATTCATTAGGACATCATTACAAGGCTATGAGAGACACGGCTCAAGCAGAGCTGCCATTGCTGCTTTTACAAGTCACTATGCCTTCTCTCGAGATGCTAAACTCCCTGAACTGATGGCCAGCAACGATTTTTCCCAAACATCAGCAGGAAACATGACTGTTTGGGATTTCTGGGATTTCATGGCAGACTCTCAGTGCCTCGCAGGAGCGAGCTTTTAAAGAGAAACAAAAGGAGAAGAGAGTCCACAGGCAGATGGTAGGCAGCCGGGGAAAAGTCATGCTGTGTTGGCCGACCAGCTGAAAAGAAACAGAGGGAGATGGTCCAGCAAACCCATTGTGGAACAGACAAGGGGAAAACTTGGGGGGGACCACAAACAGCTTGCTTCTGTTGCTGGTGCCCCTGTTCCCTGAAGTGCAGGGGATCGGAACAAAGTAGAACTTGGCAAAGAATATGTGATACCATACCAGACCCCTTGGCACAACTGCCTCTTTCCTCTCTGCTCTTGTGACTCCCGAGGCTGTCACAGCTTCCGTCAGGTTTCGTACTGAAACGGCTTCAGCCATCCAAGGAGCAAGCAGGTAACAAAATAAAGAAATAAGAGAAGGTCTCAGGTTGAACTTGCCCTAAACGAAGGGATTAGTGTATCAGCAATATTGATCCCTTTGACCACGTGCAACAAGGTTCTTGAGAAGCTCCAGAACAACACCTGCACCCAACAATCACAGGAGAACTGCAACTACTGTGTATATTTATGTACTTACACTGCTCCTGCAGCCCTGTAACCCATCATTAACACACCATTGCAATATATTGAGACTGGCATGTCTATTTCTGTTAAGGACCTTTGAGTTCTCATGATGCTAAAAAAGAAATGCATTCAGCACCCCCCCTCCCCCTCCCCTTGCACGCCCACATATGTATTGATGTCCTGGCTTTGTAATGATCACCTGATGGCATGTGGAAACATGCCATCACCATCCACAAAGGCTTAAAAGTCACAAATTGAGCAAATCATAGCTGTAAAGAAAAGATAGTTCAAATAATTATAATGGGGTCCACCTTTTGAAGCACAGGGTCTTGCTTTGTAAGAAATACGAGGCATCGAAAGTGCCCCAGCTTTTTTTCCAGTCAGAGTGCGCCTGGCAGGCACAGCCAGGCGAGCAGGGTTTTAAGCAGCTGGTCCAGCCCTCCATCTGCCGGCTGCACTGAGTGCGTGCGGCTCTCGAGGCGCTGATGCAAAATCGGAGTGTCACTGTCTGAACTGAGTCCTGCTAGAAGACAAGGCACCTTCTTCATACCTTATTCAAGGAGATTTTATCGCCTGATAGATTATGCAAATTACAGAATCTAATATTTATGATGATACAAATTCTCATTTAAAAACAAAACAAAAAAACCCCACCAGGCTGGAAAGTTGAACAGACTATCTCATCTCTTTACCAACCAAGACCTAAATCACCACCAAAACTTTCTTTCCATATTTTTTGCATAAACATTCTTCATTGTATTCTGATTGATGACTGTTTATCAAATAGTCTGGCAAGATAACAAAATGAGAATGATTACTTTGAGAATATGAAATTCATAACAGGCATATTTCTCTTAAAAATCTTTGCCCACAAAGGCACTTTAGCAATAGCATATGAAATCCAACAGAGAAAAGGATAGGCGAACTTTCTCCACTAACTCAAGTGGATCACAAAGAAAGGGAGTGAAGAAATGAGGGCCAAAAATCCAGATTGCTGCCTGGGACAGGAGATTGAATTTTTAACAGTCAAATATCCAAGACATGAAAATCTCAGGATTGTTCCAGGAAATGAACATACCACATTCCTCACTGAGCCCTTGAACTTCACCCATCTAAGTGCACAGGAAAGAAGAGAATTTCTCCATAAATCAGAAATAAGAGAAACAGTGAATAAAGGCTGAGTCATCACAACTAAAACTTCAGCTTCCACCTACACCTCTTACACATGCACACACACACAGAAGATGAACAGCATTGTTTATGAACACTGACACATCTTAATATCAGATGAGTCATAACACAAGGTATTTCAGGATTCCTTTTATCATAGCATGTTACAGGGATACAAAAAATGGACTGCTTAAATCCAACCCACACATGCTTTGTCCAGTGCTGTGCAAGATTGTCTTTTCATACAGTATTTTTCAATATCAACAGCATCTCACTTTAAACAATTGAAGTTCATTTCTGAAGCTGAGGCAGTTATCCCAAAGCAGGTTTGGCTAGTAGTCAGTGTGATACTGGACGCTTTATAGTGATAATTGTAGATATCCTTGTACTACTTATATTTATTTTCATTTCTACCTCTTAAATCTATGCCTAACTTAAAAAATTTTACAAGTTACATAATCGGTTAACTAAGGACTTCCTCTCCTAACAGTTCCAGTAGTTCATATCAAAATTTAGCTGCAACTGTACCCCAGCTGTGGAAATTTGACTCAGTACTCATTCCTATTGTATGATGCCCTGAGATGACAGCAACAGCTTGGCTCCTTGCCTCCTTCAGTGCTAAACTTTCCTTACTAGACCTCTTAAACTCCTAGAACTCATTAGAACAAAGAATGCTGTCCTTCAGTAAAAACATGAGTAGCCAGGCTCAGATCTATTCCAGATAAGATATTTTAATCTCCAGAATGATATTAGCTGCTGGTTTAGGTCCTTCTCTCTAAATCCTCGGTAGACTTGTAACTTCATGGCACCTGGTTGACTCCAACGAGGCTCTGAAAGCTCTGTTTAGGGTTGCGTGGTCTCATTTAGTAAGACTGGTGTTCGCTGGGCATGATTTCTACTCAGTTATAGGGGTTCAATCAGGGTTCATTGTGCCTCAAAATGGTGGGAAACTTATCTCTTCAATCTAAGGAAGGAGCACACCTGCCTCAGTCCCCTGATGATCTCCTGCAGCATTTCAGTTCACTGAATTTGGGATGAATTTCTGTGCTTCTTCAGACTCTTGCATTATACCTGCTGCAGCCACTGATCTGCCCTTGGGCTTGTGCTCTCACAATGAGTCTCTGCAGTGACTCAGCTGCTCCCTGGAACTGTTGATGGGAGCTGAGTGGTGTTACACAACCCACCCATGGACACCGTGGCAAATCTGCTCCTTTACCTTGGCTCTCACGAAGGAACTGGGCCTCTCAGCCATGCACAGAGAGGGTTTGGATTCTCACATGCCAAAACACCTAGTGCTGGCTCCTCCTCAGGTTTTGTACCACGTGCTGCTGATCTGATCATCCCACTCTAGCACCCTTCACAGCAGCACTCAGGTTCCCTGTCAGTCTCCAATCCTTTCTGTCAGTCTTCAATCCTTTGTGGTGCTCAGTGCTTCCTGGGAGATGCTGAGCCTCCACTTCCACCTGCTTGTCTGAAAAAAAGAAATGCTCAGCCTCCCCCATGACTCAATCTTTACTTGCCATTCTTTTCAAATACACCAGACATTGCAAGCTTAATATGACACAAAAGCCTTGGTAGAAACCTTTGTTACAACGGCTGGGTTATCATGTTTGGCTCTAAACTGCTTTCAGATAATGGATCTGATTCTCTCCTACCTACAGTTTCTGGTTTAATTCTCTAATTTTTATATGTATTTCACAGGTGCATAACAAACCAAGAGAGAAGATGCCCTGCAGACAGGCGTTGCATCCTGTGAGGCTTGACTGGTTAACACCCTGAGATGCCTTCCAGCCTGGACTGTCCTATGATCCCAAGTGCTTTTTTACAGCCTGACTGGCAGCCACACACATTACACCAGTTAAATGCAGCACCACTGCATTATGCATTGCATAATCTTATTTTTTCCAGCTCCTTTTCTGTGCACATCTTTCACAAATAAAGCACTGGAAGAGCAAAGGGAGTCCATCATGCAGTGGAAACAATTTGAGACTTCAAGAACATCAGTGCTAAGTCTCCCCACAGCAGCTCTGTCCCAAACTCTCACCCTCTATTCTAGGTCCTTGACACAGAGCAGTGATGAAAGTCAGAAATTCAAGGTATTTCTTCCTTCCTTCAGATTAGTATTTCTTTTTCCTGAAGGAGCACAAACCGTAACCATGATCCCTCATACAAACAGTTGTAGTAGAAGGGAAACATCTGGACATGGCACTTCAGTGCTCAGGTTTAGTTGTAAGGTGGTGTTTGGACAAAGGTTGGACTCAGTCTGGGAGGTCTTTTCCAACCTTAATAATTCTGTGACTCTATGCTGGAAATAGGTAGAATTCACATAAAATTGTTGAGTAGACATTATTAGGCAGACACATCCCACAGTACTGACCCCAGCAATATTAAAAAAAGGTGGTCTTTTGTATTAGCTGCAAAAAGGACCCAAGACCAACAATGCAAAAATTTAGTTATAAACAAGAAAATCTCTAGATCTTACCCAAAGACAAATTCGGATTGTCCAAGTTGAATTCAAGTCCTTCATATATTTTATTTATGGGTACTCTCAGCCCATCAGTGAGTATAAGAGAAATAATTCGCCTGAAAGTGGCCTGGATGGCAAGTTTCTAAGTAATTTCATTCCCTTTAGTGGGACTGTTGTAGGACTACATGTAATCCAATTGCCTATGTTGCATGTTCCCAAGACTACCCATAAAATGCAATTTTATTCCTGGGTTGATGATATTTAGTTATTTATAGATAGGTGGGCAGCAGAGTGCTTTTTGCCATGCTATTAGAGATGGTCATGAAGTAATGCCCACACGCTGTCAGATGAAGATGATGTTTCCATGCTGTTCCAAAAATCACATCAAGCTCTACAGAAACCACAAATGAGCCTATTAACATTCTGCCATTTGAGCATTCTGATCCATTTGTGGATGTTAGTGAATTGCTCCACAAAATATTGATTCCTGCCTCTCTGATTGCCTCAAAGATCATGATTCTCTTTAGTCCAAAGGATGCTACACTTCTTAGCAGAAACTCTACTCCAAGAGCAATCCCAGCTGCTGCATCACCCTTTCTGTCCCAGCTGCACCACTCCTGGGCTGAAATCCACATCATTGATGCTGTCACCTTGCCAATGTGCAGGTACATCTTATGGCTGTCAAGTCAGAGTCACAGCATCAAATGTACAGAGGCACCCAGACCTAGCCAGCTGCAAAACACGGAATGCTCTAAGACTTTTCCTGATAATATCCAAGTTATTAAAGTTCTACACAAGATGTACAACTCTGTGGATTGCAGCATTTGTCTTTTGTGGGAAAGTGTGATCTACCTGTTCTAATTAATCAAGGTGCATAGGTATCATTATGATGTGGATAAATAACAGCTTTCCAAATACAAACTAATTTGAAATGTTAGGTAGGTTGGGTTTTGTGTGTTGAAGAATAAAGCTGTGCAGAAATAACCACAGTGAGAATGCGTTTTCTAGGATACAGAAGTGTGCAACAAACATCATGACTATAAAAAAAAAGGATGTTTGCATAAAGAACAGGATTAGAGAAGCTAATGAAATAATTGATGCTACCTATAAACATTCTGGAAAGACAGTACAGTATAGGTCCTCCATGGTTTCCTAGCAACAGAATTTTCTCTGCTTTCTCCGAGTATGGTGAAGTTGTGGAATCCTCCTACACACAATTTGAAATCAGGGATGGAAACAAGGATGACCCATCTTCCAGACTAGAAGCATTAAACTGCCTCAAAGCATCCTGACACACAGCTCAGTGAAAGGCACTGCTGGCTTAACTGTGTTTAATTTGCATATTAGGCAAGGTCAAAGGCTTTAATGCAGCCATAAGGTAATCAACCCTTGTATTGAAGAGCATAACTCAATTACACATGGAAAGTATGGAATATGACATATTTTAAAATAACTTCAGTGACCACCACAAGAATTAAAAATAACTCCCAAAGAAAATGGCAGAAAGGAAAAAGGTTTAGACTGGCAGCTGTCCCCTTGCTTTCCCTAGGCAGCATCAGAACAGGAATAAACCAGAAGAAAGTCCCCTGGTTTATCATATATTTCACAGTGATTCCCTTAGGAAAAATTCTTTAAAGTTTATTTCTCCACTTCCAGAACAGAGAAAGCAAAAATTTATTTCAGCTCATCGGTTTTAACCTTTAATATTATTAGTATTCCATCTGTGATGAAATCTAAAATTGCAAGTAAAATTATTTTAAAGCCCTGATTATAAAGTTACTTATAATGCCTTAATTCCTCCTCATAAAAAAAAATGTGGGTCATGGTTTAAGCAATAAAATTTCCATGCAGAAATTCCTCAAAAGATATTTCCCACCAACAGAATTAACGGGTGCCTTTTAAATTTGGGAAAGCCGCTTTCATTTCTTTAATCACTTAGAAAGCAAGGTTATGAATTCAGGAGTTTGCCAATCTACAGGTAATTGCATCTATAACTTACAAGATTTATATCTTTCTAAGCACAGGATAAATCACCATCTCACACAAAGGAACGGTAAAGTATCTGTAAGAAAATAAAACCCAATATCACTAAAGTAGTAGAAAACGATGAAATGCCCAGGCAATCCAATTCAAAGTTTAATGCAGAAAGCCTTATTCTACAGGCAAAATCCTCCTAAAACTGAACAGAAAAGTAACAACATCCTCATGGCCAAAAGTGTACATGAACATTTTTGCTGTTCAGTTCTCATGGGAATCTTGTTTTTACAAGCTAAGAGGAAATGGGGCAAGTTACTACTTTACTTTTTCACTTCATTTTACTTGGAATTAAAATCTCCTAAGAGCAGCTTACAAGGCACTGAGGTGATAGGAATGAAACTCAGCTTCAGTCTTTAAATCTGATATTCCAAACATCACAGCATAGGTCCACACCAGTACCGGGCTGCAGCCTCAGCCTGTGACTGCTTCCTCAGCTCTTCCTGAAGAAGTCAACACCAAAGGCAGAACATAATTCAGCAAGACCAATGGCTAAAAATATGCCCATGTCGTGATAGGTATTCAGAACTGATGCTCCCCATCTCTCACAGTTCCTTAAAAGAGGAGGGAACAGAAAATACTGAACTCTTCCGTATTTATCTTCCCAACACAGGATGTACAGGCACTGCCTACATCATGTGTTACAAAAATCTAGATCTTTGAATATCTACTGGCACATGAGGAAGAATTAAAGTAACACAGACATCTCATTCATTATTTGAACTCTAAATTAAATCAGACTGTTTGCAGATCACAATAGATGCATTGTTGCAATGAAAATCTCCTAGAAATGCATGCTAAATGTATATGTGCAATGCATGCTGATTGGCTTCCAGACACCAGCAAGAGTTTAAGTTGCCAACATGACAAAATTGTTGACAGAGAATCTACTGATACCAATTATTCATGTTCTGGCAAGAATGGTGCAGGGCAGTTTTCTTCATTAAATATATACACATATACCACAAAGAAATTGGGAAAAAAAGTCTCAAATCTGCTACAGTACATTTCAAGAGTATGTCAGCCTGTGGGAAATGCTTCTCTGTTTAATACATTCAGTAGCAATGGTGCTTGGGTATTGTCAGGGAAGAGCGTGACTGCCACAGAGTCTCATAAATGGTCAGACGTGGAAGTTTCATTAACAAAACATGAAAGATATAATAAACTAAATAATGAAACAAAATATCAGGCAACAAATTTAGAAACAGTACATCCCAGCATAGACTAATTTAAATGATGTTAAGAAATAATTTGTGAGAAAAAAAAGCCCTTACATATTAATATCTAAAACCTTACATTTTTAGATTTAGAACCGAGAAGATACAATCGTACCCACCTGTCTGGACAGTTTAAAAGAGAAAAGGCAAATACAAAGATGGTAGTGGGGGTTCTTTTAGATGTAACAATGGAAAAAAAAGAGAGACTGTTTTCTATTATAGGTTTGAAGGCTCAGTTTGAAGGAGGAGAGCTTGAGTGGCAAACCAGAGGCAGCTTACCAGCCTTTCATTCAGCAAGAATGGATAACTGAGCAGTTCAGGTACGGCTCATGGGATTCAGGTGAAAGTCTCTGCTCCACATTTGACTTTAAATCACAGCTTCTCAGTACCTCATTTCCCTCTCTCTGAAAAAGAAAAGCACTACTGCCTTGATTTCACAGCAGGCCTGTAAGGATAAATGTAAGACACGGATGGAATGGCAGCTGGGCTACCTAAGCATTTAGAATACAATGAAATTGTATTTGTGTGAACACGCAAGCCTGATTTGCCAATAGAACAGTGCAAAAGCACGAGTCCTAAAAGCTGTCATAGGCAGATCTCCAGCACTCACACAATGAGTGGGCAGAGGAGGGTTTCAGCTAAGTTCCATATGGAATGGAGATCAAGACCAGATGCAGCCGAAATGTGAATGGAGGAGCCACACAGTGATGTAGCATCCCATAACTCAGATTACATGGGCAGTTCCCATGTTACCAGCTCCCTGCTGCATCATATTGGTAGAGATTTACAGACAAATATATTAACTGAGCCTTGAGAAGAAACATTCCAGATTCCAAACATCCCAGTCTTTAGGAAGGAATAAAGGAAACCGCTGCAGAGTTACAGTCACAGAGATTCAGTTTATAACAATGAATATGTAATTGCACTATTTGTACCAAATTAAAAAA
Source organism: Melanocharis versteri (assembly GCA_013397845.1). Classification (NCBI taxonomy): domain Eukaryota; kingdom Metazoa; phylum Chordata; class Aves; order Passeriformes; family Melanocharitidae; genus Melanocharis; species Melanocharis versteri. The sequence continues at coordinate 1,197,682 of VZTG01007483.1, read as the reverse complement.
AAAATAAATCACGAAATGCCAACTTTCTCCATGTGGAGTTTCATTTAACAGGCATCTAGAAAAGTGCATATATTGCTGTTAATAAACTTTTTGTGCTTCTCTCTGCACCAGTATTGTAACGAGTGGAAACTATGAAGTTCAGAGCTCTAAGCATATGGAATTTTCCAGGTCACATGTTAAACCAAGTGCGGGACTGCGCTGGGCAGAGAACATTGGGAGGAAAAAAGCCCTGAATTCTAACCATATGTTCTGAAATGAAACAATATGCTCATTCTGTTACAGCTGAAAACTTTTCTAACTGCTTTACGGCTAGCAGCAATAAAAAGGGAAAGTAATCTTGAGGCAGCATTTACTGTCAAGTAGCAAGTAATTACAGCAGAGTAATGAGAATACTCAATGTATATATCACAAGCATGATGCAATACAATATTGATTAAGTTATACCATTTCCAGCATTATATTTATTAGTGTGGTTATACAAGGATAAAAAAACTGACAAGAATTAAAATAAGTGGGGCTTGGGTTTTCCTTTTAACTATTCCATGCTAAGACTTTTGTCTTTCAGAGGATCATGAAAAATAACTTTTGCTTCTACTAACTGAACTATGATCAGTAGCAGAGAAGTAGGACTATTCAAGAGTTTAACATTTAATTCTAATTACAGCAAAGGCTATACACTCAGAAAAGAAAAAATCCCACACAGAAAATAGGGTAAGGCCAGTGCCTAGAACACACCTTGGAGAAGCATCCACAGCTGCATGGTGCCAGCTCAGCCCATGACCCAAAATTCACTGTAGAGGCAGCCCCCCTCACCACTGAGGGAGCTGGAAGGGTTCTGCTGGACACCTCCCTTCAAAAAGCCACTGAGTTCCTCTGCTTATCTGATTGCAGCCGGTGCCATTAAAAAGTCAGAATTTTTCCAAGTTAGAAATTATCATTAGTTTCTAGCAATTAAAGACAGTCCAAAAATTAATTAATTGCACTCAAATACAAACTTGCTCTTCCTACTAAACTGTGCTCTTATTAGGGAGGTGGTTTAGGTTGCGTTTATGCTTGTCAAAAGCAAACAACAACAAAAACAAAAAGAGATAAAATCCTTTCAGTTCTCAGATTCTGTGCTTGGTGTTGTATCTGGGATTATTTCTGTAACTTCATATTGGGACTTTTCTGTTGCTACGTTGCTTCTGTTGCTACGTTGTTTATATCATGACTGTAGATTCCCCACATATTCCGCAGTCAAATTTTGCATTGGCTTTTCACAACAGAATCCTAGAATCGCTTCGGTTTAGATGTTTTTCCTTACATGATACTAATTTATGAATGAGATTATAATCAGCAGTATTTGGAATATCATTTAAAATTTAATGAAAACGTCTACAAACAAAAGTCAGAATTTGTTTTCATGGAATAAAACCCATAAATACCTTAACAGGACAGGCTCAGGTTACGACAGCAATGTTCCAAATTACTTAACAGCTAACTTTTCACTCCAGAGGCTGAAGGGTTTTGTGTCTAAATTGACCATAGCAATGTGTGCACTCCAGGGTCAGAAAGCCCGAGGTCTTTTCTCTCTTCAGGCCCAACCTGGTTTGAAGGCAGGGAAGCAGCCTTAGAACACAACTGGCTTCATTTTTAGTATTGTAGCATTGCACAGGATAAGCCAGCACGGGAAAGAATTTGACAGAACCCTTTGAATTAAAAGAAAGACTCTTTTTTTTTAATCTCATGCTCCATGTTAAGAAAAAGTCTTCACACCTGTCAAGAGTGTCAGGCTTAATCTGATGCAATAGATAATTTGCTATATGCAGCCTGAAAGCAGCATCCAGACATTGCTTTTTCCAGCAACAGGGGTGTGTGGTTTTGAGGGAGAGAGTTACAGAATTAAACTATCTGTGGTCTACAGCTACAGGTATAAACCTCTGGCTGGAGATCACAGTATGCTGCAGGTAAGTGTTGAAGGCCCTGGCTGGCTTTTAGGATGTCACATATCCATGGATCCATTACACCTCCAAGGCCTGTTTTAGGATGGCATTTGGTTCCCCGTCAGAAAAGTACTTTTTGCTACTACTTTTCTGAGATATTTGTGCTAGAATCCGAGTCACCTTTGGTTTGTAACAGCAAGAAAATCTAGAAAGGAGTAAAAGCAAAGGGAAAGATCTGCCTAAACTCAGAGCTGAGCAAGTGACCTCAACCATCTGAATTAAGGGATGGCTCACCACTGTAGTAGCTTGGAGGACAGAAGCAAAGCCTGCAGAATCCAACTTATAAATTTTTCAGACCAAAACAATTTAATGGCATGGCCATTTACCAGATACTGCACTGTCTCCCTCAGAAGAACATACAAACAGGAAGCAACAGAATTCAGACCTTCATTATTGTTCTGGGCACTAATACCCAACAAGAACTGGCACTTCCCCACTGGCCTCCTCTGGTCTAATTTTGGACACATCATTAAGGAGACAGAGCCGGTGAGGAGAGACAAGGCGACTGAAGCTCAGGGGAGATACCCACAAGTAGAGTGATGCAGAAGACGGACGGGAGATGCGATGGCAGCGCACAGGACTGTCATTTCGGCATTTTTGCGGTCGGCAGCCGCTCCCCAGGAGCGTCCCCGATCCGAGCGGGGCGGGGGCCGGG